>PVJI01004841.1:0-103720 GCA_004026765.1 Micronycteris hirsuta | reverse complement strand
TCCTTCCTCCCTCCCTCCCTCCCTCCTTCCTCCCTCCCTCCTTCCTTCCTTCCTTCCATCTTCCCTTCCTTCCTATTTCCTCATTTACTCACTCACTCTTGCCCATACTTGGGCTTCCCTTGCCCATCGTGGCCCCGCCTCGCCCACTGACTGTGACTACTAGGCACACACTCCCTGCAGGCAGGGGGTGCTCTCCCCACCAGCCAACAGCTACCTTTCTTTAGTGGCCCCCTGTTTGGAAAGGACTTACCTTCACCCCTGTCACCTTTTTCACTCTTCGGAGGGAAGGACAGGCCCGGAGTGGCTGCTGTTGGGTTTGGGAGCGTCTCTCCTGGACCTTCTGTGAGGGCAGCGCTGCATTTCCTCCAGGCCAGTGGGGCTCTCTCCTTGAGGTCCAGGGGGCCTTTCTAGGCCGCGACAGCCCTCGTCTCCTCATGTGGAAGGGAAGAGAATGGCCCCGGTGGCTTTGCTGGAGGCGGCGGTGGCACAGTGGCTGGCCGCTGCTTCCCTGAGCTCTGCAGCAGGCTCTGCGCTGAGACTGCTGGTCCCTGTGTGCATTCATGCAGCCAGAGGCCAGCGGATTGCAAAGGCTTCCCGGCCTGTGCAGTTCTGGCCCCTTCAGAGCAGTGGTTCTCAAACTTGATTGTGCAGTGTAGTCACCAGGGGACCTTTCAAAGGTCCTGAGGCCTGGGCCCCACCTCCCAAATTTCTGAGTTCATTGTTTCAGGGTGGGGTCTGCACCCAGTTGATTTCGATGTGCAGTCAAGGGTGACAACACCACCTTCCAGCTTCCCAGCTGGCTCCGGGAGGGGAGGGGGCAGGAAGCTCAGGAAGGAAGGACATGAACAGACACGGGGGACCTCAGCGTGCCTGGCCATGTGCTGGTACTCTGCACACACGCTGCCGTTTCACCCTCACATGTCACGCTGCTCTGGCTACTCGGGTGACATCAGAGCAGCGGTGGGGCCTGCAGTGGGCAGGGTGCCCGCTCTGGGTGCTCCAGGGTCCCCTGAGCCATGCCAGGTAAGCCCTGTCGGGGCCTGAGGCCATAGAAAGCATCAGTACTGATCCTGACTTCAAATTTTGATATTTTGTTCATTGTAAATGTTTGGCCTTAGTTATTAAACAGACACAGTTGCACTGAACTATGGCTTCCCTTACTTTTGCACCTGAGGCCGGTGCCGTACTTGCCCTACTGCAGTTCTGGCCCCGACTGCAGGCAGGGCCTTGGGAACCAGCGCCATATACTCTGCTGTCGGGGCTGGGAGGCCCTTAGAGACCTCCATGGTTTTCAGACTTTAAAAAAAATGTTTTGTTCAGAACAGACAAAGTTTGTGAGAAACTTGTCTGTACAAGGAGAAAAGCAAAGCTGCTATGATTAAGCCCTAGAGGATACTTGAGAACTGCCTGCTATCCTTCTGCCCACATTGTAGCGGCTTTTGAGACCCACCAATGAGCCCTGGGGCTCCAAGATGATCGTTACCAATGACCCATGTAGACCACGCTCCTCATTGTGCAGCCCAAGAAACTGAGGGCCGGAGGTGGTAGTGCGCTGGTAAGCCAGGAGAGGAAGGAAGGGAGGGAGGAAGGAGTGGCTCGTGATCTGTTCCTTAGGGAAAACAGAGGCTTCGGTATGCAGCATTTGTCAGTTCCCGTGGTGTGAACACTCCCACCGACACGCAGTCTCTGACCACCGAGTTGAGAAGAGACGAGCGCAGCGGCTTCTGTGAGCCGGCAGGAGCAGGCTCCCGGGAAAACGGCAGCCTGGAGCGCGGCGGCAGAGCGGGCACCAGCACTGGGTCTCATGCTCCCAGCCCTGGGCTCTGCCTGCTGGCCCCAGCTACGAGGTCATCCTAGACCCTTCTCCCAAGGACTTCCTCATGTCTGGTCAATGATCCTAAGGTCATAACCTTCAGCCTGTGGGACCATACAAGACAGAGAGCTGGGCATCAGGAGTCTGCCGCCGTCCAGGCAGGGACCGCTGCTTCGCCAGTGCCCGGCACTTCCACTGCCCTTCGAGTCCAGGGCACACCGCTCACAGGACGGAGAAGGAGCGAGGCCTGGTCCGCTTTCACCCTCTCTTCCTGAAAGACTTTCATGAAAGACACAAGCATAGCATTTGAAGTAATACATAGGAAGAATTTTATTACTAAACACTAAATGAGTATACAAAATGCATAATTGAATAACAACTACAAAAATAGTCCAAGAAATGTGAAATACACATTTTTTGAAATGATAAAAATGTATCCATGAAAAATATAAAATGTTGCATATATACACAATATATACTTATATATAGAACATGAAGGGAAATCGGGAGTGAGAAATGTGAACAACAGCGAGCAGACGTGGCGGTCAGCGGCAGCCCTCGGTGCTGGCGGATCAGTTCCGTTATGCACATCTGGCGTGGAGGAAGTCCGCGAGAAAGAGGTGCATCCACCATAGTGTCTTCTAAAAGTCATTTGCACTGAAAATCAAGAGTTCAAGTTTAACTGACCAAAGGGCGAGGACTCCTTGGTCTGAAGCCGATGGAATAACTGAGAACGGCAGCCAAGTCGGCGTGGGGAGAGCGGTCTGCCTCCACCGCGCGGGCGGGCAGCGTGCGGTGGGACGGCAGACAGGGAAGGTCTGTTGGGCGCATTACCCAGGACGACGCTGTCTCTGGCTGAGCAGTCTCTGGCGGGGTTCAGAGAGCAGGCTCAAGCATGACACGGGTTCACCTTGGGACCCCTCCAGGTCCCTTCCTGGCCCTGCCCTCCGTGACCCGAGGGCCCCTTCCCGCGGGGAAGGCGTTCCAGTAGCAGCACTGAGGCACGAGGAGAGGCTGTGCGTGGCGGGGCCACCCTGCAGCCGCTCCGTGCCGGGAGCGACCCCGGTGCTCACAGCTCCTTGAGGGTGACCTGGATCTTGCCGTCCAGCTCCCCCAGGTCCAGCAGGAAGGCGACGTGGTTGCTGTAGTGCTGGATGATGTTGTTGTCCATGTTGACCAAGATTCTGGAAGAGGAGAGACGGGGCTAAACTGTGGGCTGCCCCTTGTTTTCAGGGCCCCTGAGAGTCAAGGACGACAGTAATGGTCACTACCTATCAGGTACCCAAACATTTCAAGCACCTCACAGACTCTCTCTGACCCTCATAGCAACCCGCAAGGTGGGTGTTCACTGTCCCACTTTGCAGGGGCGGCATGATGCCCAAGTGGCCAAGCGGCAGCTCAAACCAGGCCCATCTGTTACCGCGCCCACCTACTGTGCCGGGCGCCTCTCTCAAAACATATGCATACGGACACGCTGACCAACTGTTGGTTTGGGGAAAACACAGTGGTCCTTAGTTACCAGGACAGCCCGAGGACTTGGGCACAGACTGTGAGTTCACGTGTAGGAGGTGTGGTGGGTGGGCCGGCGTGGCTCCATCCAACAGAGGATGAGGTGTGTCACCCCGTGCGCCTGCCCGAACCAGAGGCAGGTGCCCCACAAGCCCGCTCTACGCTCCATCCCCATGGAGCTGAGCCTCAGAGGTGGTGCGACAGACTGAGGGGCTTGGCCGTCTCCCTCCCCACACTCTTCACCTGGGCCAACTTGCGAGGGACAGAACCTCAGGCAAGCACCTGGGCCAGGGACAGAGCCTCCGTGGCGGTGGCCCTCTGCAGGGGGTAAAGCCAGAGCATAGGCCAAAGGGCACCCTGATGAAGGATCCACAAAGACATGACCCGACCTGGTCAGATCAGCTTTCCCTTTGTAACGGAACTGAGTATTCTCATCCTCCATCCATCGGCCTGTCCCCCCAGCATTTGCTGAGGCCTTTCCACAGGCAGGGCCTTGCCCCACACGGAAACGAGGGCCGTGCAAAGATCCTAGATCCTGTCTGCCAAGCGTTCAGACTCTGGCCGGGCCTGGGGGGCACAGCCCAGTAACCCTGTTCCTCCAGTTCATAGATGGGGAAGCTGAGGCTCACAGAAGCCAAGTCATTTGCCTCAGGTCACACAGGCAATAGATGGCTGAGCCAGAATTTGAATCCAGACTTTTGTTCCACAGTATCATTTTTTTAGAAAGAAAATACAAAACCCCATAAATGAAAGAAGTGGCATATATAAGGAAGACAAAACCCAGGGCTGGGGGAGAATTCAGGTGGGGGCAAGATTACTTTAAGAGGGGCGGGAGGATGAGAAGCCCAGACCACCATTCCTGGCAGGAAGCTGTCTGCTTTCCTGAGGACCCTGCAGGGGAGGTGGCTGCCATGTCCCCACCCTCGCAGGTCAGGAGGGGCAATGGAGACAGCAGGGAGCAAAGCTACTGCCCAGTTTGGTGGTCTCTGCAGCAGCATCAGGCAGCTGCTGCTTTGCAGAAGGCGCTCTGGGTTCGGCCCTGGGGCCTGGGTGCCCGGGCAGGTGTCTCACCACGGGCTCCTGCTGCCTCAGGGCTTGTCCGCAGTTCCTTCATTTCACAGAGGGATCTCTGGGGGCCCGCAGGAGACTGGGCCGGGGGCGGGGGGCGGGGGGGCGCTCTGTCAGCGGGGGTGGGCGGGGTTTTGTTCGTTTCACAGGGTGCCTGTACTGGGTGAGTCTAAGGGCCCGCACTGTGTAGGTGCCTACGTGCACAGACTGAAGACTGCCTCCCGCCCGCTCCCAGGCCGGCCCCTGCGGGCCGAGGCGCACACCTGTGCACGAGGGCTTCCAGACAGGCCCGAGGACCCCTACCCCTCAGAGGTCAATGACAACTGGGCCCTAGAGGCAGGGGCTTGTCAGGAACCGCTGTCCCTGAATGGGGGCCTCTCGACTTGCTAGCGTCTAGCTGTCTTCTGTCCTGGTTCGCATGAAACCGCTGGCCAGCTGCCAGCAAAAACAGTGCATTTGTTAATCTTTCAAGCATTCAGTGGTGCTTATAAAGCTGATTGTATCTACCTTTGTCCAGAGGACTTTCGGGAGGGTTCTATGAAAATAAACTAGGCCGCTGATGAGAACTTCCTGCCCCTCAGATGAGGGGAGTCTGACTCTGCAGGAGGCAGCAATGAGCCCAGACTCACCCAGAAGGGTTTCTGGGGACTCTTCTCATTGGGCATCGCAGACAGTCCTAGACCTGAGGTTTCCGTGGCTGGGGGTGTGCAAGGGGTGTTGAGTGATGCCCAGGGCTATGGGGCTGGCCCGGCCATGGCCTTTATTTGCTCACTGCCAGTGGTTAGAGGAAAAAGCAGGAGGCAAGATAAAACAGTGGGTGTGTGCCCCAGCCGGAATTCCTTCTGCCAGTCACTAACTAACTCGGTGGCTGGGACTACTCAGAACCTCAGTTTCCCCCTCTGCAGAGACAGAGACAACGTACTAAACCAAAGGGTCAGTGAGGTAACCACCAGCAGCTATCTAACCTGGCACCAGGCTAGTACAAAGTGCTCCCCACATGGAGGTTATTGTAATTACGGTTTAACCAGCTAGCTGGGCTGAAGGGAAAGCCTTGCCACTCAGCCAGTGGGGCTAGGGGCTGGGGCATCCTTCTATGCTTCACCCCCAACACCCCAGACCGTACACGAGGGCCCTGCCCAGCCCCTCGGGCCAGCCTGTGGTGGGACCTGGGAGGGCGGCCGCCGCAGGTGGGGCCGCAGCAGGGGTGCGGGCACTGGCACCGGATGGGGAGTGGGGCTGGGCTTGTCTGGGCAGAGCAGAGCCTGCCCTCTGCTGTGAGCTGGATCCCGCTCCCAAGAGCGTGTGAGCCCCAGTTTGAAACCGAAACTTGGAAGAAAAAACACACACAAAAACATTAGACACATACAACCCAAACCAAACAGATCCTTTCCCAGGGGCTGCGGCCGCACACCTCCCCCACCCCGCCCTCCTTTGGGAAGCTGGGTGGGAACGAGGAGGCAGGCGGGGCTGGGCCTGTGAGGAAGGAGGCCGCCCTGGGCCCGACTGGATGGGGCCTCAGCCTGAGTCCCAAATCTGCCTCACTTTGCAGTCTTCTGAAAGGAAAGGCCACAGACAGTACCTGGGGACAATGCCTAAATACCTTTTGGGGACAGCCAGTAAGAGTAGCTGTCCAGGGTCGGAGCTGTGGACAGGAGACTGGGAGTGTTTCCCAGAGCCCTGGGCCTGCGTCCTCTGGGCAGGGCATGGTGACGGCCATTCCTCACTGCCTGGGGCCCCACTCTGGGCTGGCGGGGTGACCTAGGTAGCAAGGGCTCTGACCAAGGGACTGAGACCTGGGAGGGCAGTCACCATGTTGTCCCGACCTCGTCCTACCCAGGGGTCCCCTGGGAAGAAAACAAAGGGTGCTGTGGTCCTTAACACGAATGCCCAGGAGCCCAGGGTCAGCCACACGCACCGCCTGGCCCCCTGGAGCATAAAGCTTTACTCCCCCATGCCCGGTGCAGACCTGAAGGTGGAGGAGGCCTGGGGAGCATCCCTGGTGGGGCTCCCTCTACACCACACCCAGTCACATTCCAGACACACAGCCAGCCACTCCCTTCTGGGCACCCTGACTCAGCAAGGAGCACCGCTGCCGGGCCCTTTGCCGCTGAGACTTTACCCTGCTGCTCCTGCCCCTGAACACTCTTACCCCCTCTGAGCCTCAGTTTCTCTGCCTGTGAAGTGTGGGCAATGGTATGACTGTGAGGGTTAGATGAGATATGTCTAGCGCACTATCTGATAATAGTAGGTGGTCAAGTGAATGATGGTCATTGTCATCATCATTACAGTCAAATGGCTTGGTTATCCAGAGGCCTTGGGACTTGAACTTGCGTCTCCTGACACGTGGCCATCTCCTGCTCCTTTCTTTCCCAACAGCGATCACTGTGTGGTGTCTTTAGGTGGCCTTGGCCTGACTGGGAGCGCTTTACCCAACTCCAGACCCCTAGTCCTCTCCACAAAGCCAAGTACAAACACCACTCAGCACTGAGAAGCAGGGCTATGCCAGCCCGAGTGGACCTGCTGGAGCGCCCTGAGCCAACACTTTACAGGAAAATGGCAGAGAGGGGGTAGGGAGGGAGAGCTGCACTGGGCACTTACCCCCGCTTGCATTTCTTGTAGACTTTGTGAATGTTCTCTTCAGGAAGCCCATACTTCTCAGAGATCTGGAAGAGAATGGTAGGGGGTCATCGTATGCTGCCCCAAGTGGATGTACAATATTCTTTTATATCACGACTTTCACGATCCTAATTATGAAAGTAATACATGTCCAGATTGTGGAAAGATACAAAGAAGAAAATTACAATCATCCATAATCCTGTTTCCCAGAGATAATAACCATCAACATCTGGATGTATTCCTTCCCGCCATTTGGCCGTGTATATAGATGTTTTTATGTTCTACGTAGGTAGTTTTACTTATCACTGTATGTTAATAAGCCTTCCCACATCACAATAAACAGCATGTTCAGTGGCTATAAAATATCCCAAAGGGCATCTCCACCTCCCTCCCCCCCGGCTAACGTCGGAGGTTTGCTCCAGTGCTGAGGGCCCACTTCTGCCAGCTGGCCAATTTTGTGCAAACTACTTGAGGCGGCGGCTCCAGTGCATAGCTCCTAAGGTGGCTGGAAGAACTGAATGAAGCGGTTCACATAAAACACTTAGGACCAGTCCTGGTAGGTACTGAATGAATGGTCGATACTCAATAAATGGCCGTGTTATCATTTCAGAAGTGGAGCAATAGGGGTGCTCTCGCCCCATGGTGGTGGGGGTAGGGGTGGGGGTGGGGAGGCAACCCAAACAGTTCTGCTTTCGATCAGGAATTAGCAATCCCATTTGATGGGTGTGGATGCTGAGCTCGAAGAAGCTAAAGCACATGCCCAAGGCCCAGCCTAGAACCCAGGTTTCCTGCCCCCCCCCCCACGTGCCCACCCCACCCTAGAACTCTGGAGCTTCTTCTACAGATGAGGAAACTGCAGCTCAGAGGCAGTGAGCACCTGCCGGCACGCACACCGCCCCTTCACCCCAGAGCACCTCAAGTCACTTCTGGGCAGACACAGTTGGCCTGGTCCCGGTTTCTCCACGTGGAATTGCAGAAGTCTTACTTTGCTGAGCCTCAGCTTCCCCGTTTGTAAAATGGGTGTGATAAGGTGGTAAGGGGAGGCACCAGCAGGGTGCCTGGCCCCTGAGGAGGGCTCTGTCAAGCGCTGCAGGTTAGTGCCACTGGCTGCCTTGAAGGGCGGCGAACCTGGCGGCGAACCTCAGGCCACGGGCTTCAGGCTGAGGGTGCCCTCGCTGGGCCTTTCAGGACGAGGAGCAGGTTCAGCTCCTCAGTTAGTCTCTGCTTTGACAGAGATCCCTCCAGGCACGAAAAATTCTTGGGCTATCTTAATGGTGATGCGGCTGGAGGCTACCAGAAAGATCTCAAGTCAGTGTGAGCAAGAACTTAGGAACTTACTAACTGTAAGTTCTACAAAGACAACACGGGCTGCCCTGTTCGTTAATAGCTCTCCGTCCCGGGAACTACACCGGTCAAGAGTGGGCACCCCCTGGGAAGAGCCACTGCAGAGAGCGCGCAGGCACCAGATGGGAGCTGACCCTTTCACGCACTAGTGAGTCTATATTCAAATGACCCAGATGAGACTGAGCATATTCAAATGCCACTAATGGCCTTTCGTGAGCCCCACTTCCTGGGGCTGGTGCCAAGCAGGGCTGACAATCTGTGAAGAGAACAGGAGAGCAGAGCAGAGTGGACAGAGGTTGGGCTGGAATCCCAGCGCTGTCACTTCTGGTAACCTCGGCAAGTCACCTGACCTCTGTCCGGGAAGCTGTTTCCTCAGGGGAAACGCGGGGCTAATAATAGTGTCCACTCTTCAGGGCTGTTAAGAGAATATGGAGAGCTGGCACAGGCAGCACGCCTGCAAAATGCCTGGCACAATGTGGGCCTTCAAAGGGCAGATAATGTCATAATCTGATTCATCTTTTCCTTCTGCAGCCTGAGATCTGGCTTTTCTGAGTGGTTCGACCTTCAAGCACAGCTGGCCCTGCTGAGGCTGCCTGCTCAGTTTTCCGAGAGCTACAAAGCTGCCATGGGTGTTGTCCGGAGCTGTTTCACCTGCCAGCTGGTGGTTTGGGAGGTGGGGGTTATGGGGTGTCTCCTGCCAGCGCCCCCCCGCTTCCCGCCCCCAGCCAACCACAAGATACAGGAATGAGGCCCCTGGGAAAGAAAAAAGTGTCTCCAGGGCCTAGCCTTTTTGGGTTTCATTCCCATTAAAATGGAAACAGGTTTGCAAAGCCAACAAAAAGCCCTGGCCTGCCAGACAGCAGCCATCAGATTATGGAGGATTTACGGCGTGTGTGCGACACCCGGGCGGGCGGAGCCAGGGCTCTGGCCGCCAGATAACATCACTGAGGCACACCCCGCCCCCCACCCAGCGGACCCTCCCCGGCGAGGCGGGTGGGTGGGCCACCGCAATGCGAAGCTTCCAGTCTGTTCCTTCCCAGAGCCCTCCTGTGGGAAATCAGAACTGCGCGGCCAAGAGTGAAGAAGCATGTGCGCAGGCCACAAGGGGGATCTGGCCAAGCCAGGCGGGGCCGCAGCTCTTACCGCGTTCCTCAGCCCCTTCAGGTCCGGGGTCTTCAACATGAGCGCGTCAAACACCTCCTCGGTCTCCCTCCGCACGTACAGCAGGACTGAGAGGCAAAGGGGTCACTTTTAGGGCTACCAGGAGGATAAATGAGCCTGGGGATACCGCGGGGGATAGGGGCATCTTAAAAAATAATACTCTTTTTTACTCTAAGACTGATTTCTGCAGAAAAAGCCAGTCCTTGCTGAGGGTCTGCACACAGTTGGGAAACCCCTGGGCTCTGCAGGCCCCACCCACTTGCTCAGACCGTGCTGACCTTGGCGGGTGTGAATCCCCACTGTCCCACCGGCCAGCTGTGTGGCCTGAAGAGGTTTTTTAACATCACTGCATCCCATTTTATCCAAAGAGAAAACAGAGGTGGAACGACCTCTTGTCAGTGTTAACGTGGGAATTATCAATATGACATTTGGAAATGCCAAGTGCAAGGTAAGGCTCAGTTCAAGGTCACTGGAAGCTTTGAATCTTAACAGCTGGTTGGTGTCTTCCTGAAGGTCAGCCCCAACTCCCAGAGGTTTGGGCATGTCCTCCGCCCCCAGGAAATCACAGATTTAGAGTGCTGAAGTTAGAAAGCCAGCAAACCAGCTATGGGAACCCCACCCTGCTCCCACCAGACAGTGAGGGGGACCTGCCCAACTTAACCAGCCTGTCACCTCCACCAGCTGCCCCAGGACACCATGTCCAACAAGGTCAAAGGCAGCAGGAACACTCCAGCTCCGTGACTGTCCCTTTAAGCCTTGGGTGCCCTCCTTACCCCTCCCCCCACGCTCACCGCTTGGCCCAACCCCAGCTCTGGGGCCTAAAGCCGCCCCTCTCACCCTGCTGCCTGGGCCAGATCAGCGGCCAGCCGAAGCTTTGAGGGAAGGCCTCTGGGGGCTGGGGCAGTGTGGGCTCAGACAACAGAGGGTGGGAGTGAGGCTACCTCGCTGCAGATCTTCTTCCTTGGCCTGTTTGGAGGGCAGAGGCTCGAACTCCTCAGCAAAGGGCAAGCAGGCACGCTTCAGAGGCAGCCTGTGGGGCGGCAGAGGGAGCTCGTCAGGAAGCCAGGGGAATCCCAGAGTGCGAAGGGCCCACGAGCCTCAGAGATGAAGGAGACCCCACGAGGGCAGGCACAAAGCGGTGGAGCAATGGTGAGGGTAGCATGTTCTGGAGTCGGACTGCCTGGGTTCAAATCCCAGCCCTGCCGCTCACTAGCTGGGTGACCTGGGGTAAGTCTCGTAGCCTCTCAGCTTTCCCATCCATAAAATGGGATGACAATAGAGTGACAGTGACAGTATTCATAAGGCCGCGAGGCTGAAGGAGACGCTGCACACTGCTGCTGAACAGCGTGCGGCCCACAGTCGGGCCTCAGTAAACACGGGCCCTTGTTTTATCATTGGCATTCATCTTTGCAAGAATCAGACTGGACGTGAGTCCGTGGGAGGAGGAAGTAAGACTCAGGTTCCAGCCTGTCTCTGCTACTTAAGAGCTGTGTGACCTTGGGCAAGTTACTTTGCTTCTCTGAGCCTCAGCCTCCTCATCTGTAAGTGGAGCATTAACTCCTGCTTGCCCGCCTCCCCCAGCCTGTGGTGAGAGGTAAGGGACAGAATTTGGTGTCAAAGCACCTTAGGAGAAGTACCTCTGGTTTACAGGGACAAGACTGGTATCAACAAATGATATTCTAAAGCGCTTCCCATTCACAGAGATTCCATTCCCACCCCACCCGCACCTAGCAGCCTCCTCCCCGCAGGTCGCCTTCCTCATCTGACAGATTTCTGGGGCACCTGAGGCCGAGGGACCTGAAGGGACCGTGGCTGACAGAGGGAGGGCGGAGGCCCTTCCAGTCCCCTCCCAAGGAGAGAAGGGGCTCTGACCCCCCACCCCAGTCCTCCAGCACAGCTTCCCCTCCTCACTCTCCAAATCGGCACCACCATCTCTGAGAAAAGGAGAAAGGGGTTTTCCTTCCCCCTTTTACAAGCAAATGTCTCGCCAGAGATTCGCCAGCTTTTCACATAAAACAAACCCATAAAAACCCAGGCAGTTTCAGTGAGAAAGGAGCATGAATCTAGGAGCTTGGGGTTGGGGGCAGAGTCCCGTGGCTGCGCCCCCTGAGCCCAGCCCTTGGCTTGGGGAGCAGCAGAGGGAGGGCAGGTGGGGGCAGGGAGAGCAGTGAGGGGGACAGGCCGGGGGGTGAGGCCCTGGGCTGCTGTCTCCATACCTGTTGGAGCTTCCCTGCCCTGCCGAGAGCACCGCCTGAAACACAAAGAAGAGACATTTTCCATCACACGCAGGAAGATGAGAGGAGCCCTGAGCTGCGGGAGGCTTCGGGGAGGGACAGCCTTTGGCTGGGGTGGCAGAGGGAGACGCAGTCTCAGTTCCTCCCCATCCGTGGTGCTCAGGTAACAACCCGCAGTGAGCCCAGTGAGCTGAGGTCCTGAGTTGAAAGCAAGCATCCCGCCCAGGGCGGATGAGTCAGGGACTCAGCCACACAGGAGGTGCGGGAGGAGCGCTGGCAGGATCGGGGAGTCCCACCCGAGACCCAGCATGCCCAGGAGGGCTGGCGCTGCAGGCTGTCCTGTAGCAGGTGACCAGGTGTGGGAGCTCAGGCAGAGGCTGGCACTGCTGTGTGGTGCGGTCGCCACCAGCCCCATGAGAGGCGCACTGAGGCCCAGAGAGTGCAGAGAGCCCCTGAGGAAACCCTGGCAGGATGCAGTCAGGATTTGGGTTCTCCTCTTCCGGCTCCCGCCCCCCCCACCCCCCGCAGGGCCTTCCCCTCCCAGGCTATGTATGTGAAGACTGGTCCCTCCTGCTTCCTCGACAGATGAGCTGTTAGCCTGGCCACAGGGCCCTTCATCTCCAGGGCTCATGTCCCCACTTGGCCTCTGGTTGGGGAAGAAGAGTGGGTTAGTGCAGCCACCTATGCTACGGAGGCCATAGCACCTACCCCGGGGCAGAGTGAAGGGAAGGCGGTGGACAGGGAAAGGGCTTTAAAAGTGTGCCAAGGGTGACACCAGTATCAGCAGCTCTTCCAGCCCCATCATCTGTCTCGGACCCCAAAGGCCATTTCTGCCAACATCCCCACCTGAACAGTGGTGAGCTCCAACCCAAGGGAAGGAAATCGTCAAACTGTTTAATGTGGAAGCAAACCAGTAGACAGGCGCTGGGACCCTTATTCTGCCACTGACTTGTTTTGTGACCTTGCCTGGAAAATGAGGACAACCGGTCTCTGCCTCAAAGGACGGCTGCGAGAGGACACCAGACGGCGCCGACAGGGCTGGGCCCAGCTTGCCCGGCACGTCCCGTCCTGGGTGCCCAGTGAATGGCTCCCGGCTGGCGAGGGGGCGTAGCCAGTGGCAAAGGGCACCGATGCTGCAGACAGGCTGCCCGGCTCCAGCTCGGCCACTGCCCGTGTAACTTTGGGAGCTCTCTGTGCCCCAGTTTCTGCCCCTCAAATCCGGGGTGAACAGTACGATCCACTTCCCAGGGGTGTGGCGAGGGTGAGGGGGGTGATGCGTGGAGAGCAAGGCTGGTGCACAGGGACTGTCACGAGGGTCCCTGCGACGGTTATTATCCTCCCAGCTTAAGGGGCTACAGTCGGATCTGGGGCTCAGACACCAGAAACCTCCTCTGTGTCTGCTCCAGGCATAGACATTTCGATGGCTATAAAGTCCATTTCCTCAATCAGCATTCTCCTCTTGAGTAGAAAAGGTCACTGAAGTTCTGGGACCATCTATATACTTTGTTTAATTTCCTGGGATTCAGTGAAGGTACTTTCATTTTGATGTGAAGATTATTAGGGCCCATAAACATCTAAACGGGCCTGGACTGGCCGAGTGGCAGATTGCCCCGCACTGGTCTGTGCCAAGGTGGGCCCCACCCAGGGGCCAGGACCCTCTCTCAGCCCAAGGTCCTCACCCCTCCAGGACGCTGCAGGCCAGAGAAGTGCACGTTGGGAATGAACAGCACCGGCGGGGTCTCCAGGTCAGCCTCAGGCCGCAGGTAGGTGGTCTCGTTGCCCCTGAAGCCGGACAGCAGGCAGCCCTTGATGCCTGATGGGAAGAGGGAGGCACTGTGACCCGAGGTCCCGCCATCCATGTCCCCAACCTCCACCCTCTAGCCTTCTTCTCCTCTTCACCCCAGCCCGGCCCAGTCCAGTCCTCAATTCAGCCCCACTGACCGTTGTTGCCGGAGTCGGGGCACTTGACTTTCCTCCGAAACTGCTTCCGCTCATCATCCCGCATCTTTCTCTCGGCTCCCTGTGAGGGAGGAGGGGGAGGCGGTCACCACGTGTCTGGGGAGGGGCTGGCTGCTTTGCATCTTAAATGTGGCCAGCCTGCTGGTGCTGCTTTCTACCCAGAGACCAGGTAACGGGAAGGTACCAGTGCCCAGCCTGGCCCTGCCCCGCCCAGCCCAGCCCAGTCAGGTCAATGCAGAAAGAGAGAGGGGGAGGGAATGAGGGAGGGAAGAAGGGATAAGAAATGGAGTCAGAGAGAGATGAGAAGAGAGAGAACTGTGAAAGAGAGGGACATGGAGAGACATCTATAGAGCTCTAGAAAGACATCTTCAGAAAGAGATGAGACAGCAATGAAGAGAGACAGAAAAAGATTTACATAGAGAGACCAAGACAGACAGATGGCACAGAGAGAGACGTTCAGAGAGCAAGCACAGACAGGGACACCCCCCCAGCCCCGAGAGTGGTCGGTGAGGATGCCAGCCCTCTCCCCTCCCTGGGCCCGGCGGAGGGTCACCTTGTCACAGAAGATCTTGATCTGGCAGACGGCACGGTGTACCAGGCGCTCGGCGCCAGAGCCACAGTCGTAGGTGTCAATCTGCAGGTTCAGGGGGACACCCTTCACCCCCTTCTGCGAGGAGAAGTCTGTGCTGAGGCAGTTGACACCGATGAACACCTGGGGACAGATGAGGAGCTGAATAAGCAGCCTGCCCATGTCCCCAGCTCTGCTGCCCCACAGTCGCCTGTACAGAGCCCAGTGTGTGCGGGGGCGGGGAGGTGGGGAACGCCTGTTGTCTCTCGCTGCCCTGGGAGGTGAACATCACCTCTCTTACAGAAGGGAGGATGATGCTCAGGGGTGGGATGGGCAACTGCCCAAGGCCACTCCGGGAGGGTGCGGGGGAGCCAGGGTTGCGCCCAGTTCTTCAGCCGTGAGCCATGCGTGGGACTGCCCAGGGCAGCCCAAAGGAGCAAAGCCCCGAGAGGGAGACGAAGGGCCCCTCGGGCACTTAAGGTCAAGGCCTCCTTTTTCTGCAGTTCAGAGCAAGGAGGCAGAGAAGGACCAAATCACCCCCAGTCTCCTAGCTTCAGGAGACCACTTTCCTGCTGGGCCTGGGCCACAGCGAGCAAGACGCTGCCCCTCTGCACCCAACCACCAGCTCCAGCCACCCCGGGACCAGTCACCCCTTTACAGCCAAGGAAATGGAGGCTCTGGGCAGGAACATGACTTTTTGACATTTCCACAGTCAGGGTGGCATAGTGCAATGAGCCTGGATGTAGGGACACCCGACCTGGGGTAGGAAGCTGGGCTCTGCCACTCACTAGCCATGTGGTTTTGGACAAGACACTGCTTTAACCACATGGAGCTCAGTTTCTTTATCTACAAAATGGGGACAATTCAACCTATCTCGTGGTGCTGGGAGGATGTGTGGATCGCCTGGTAGGCTTGGCATGCAGTGACGGCTGGGCATGTGTAGCTGCTGTGACTAGGACAGCCGGAGTCTCACCCACAGCCTATGCCTGACTGAGGGCAGCCTGGGGCCAGTCTCAGCTGGGCAGTCCCTGGCCAGCTGACCCCAGGCTGGCCCCTGTTCTTTGGGACATTTCCCTTGGAAATGACTCTGACCTGAACAGCAGGGGTAGGGTGTGAGCAGACCCCCTTCCTTCCCGGGGCCGTGGGGGCCCTGGGGGCCCTGGGCACATGCCAGACATACCTCCCCCCAGCCAGCTCAGCCCTGCTGCAGCCCCCACCCAGCTCACACCTGAGAAAGACCCAAGCCTGGGGGCTTAAGAGGCTGTGAGAAAATCCCAACCGAAACCCACCTCTCCCTTCCCACGAAACTCTTTCCCCACCTCCCTGAACCGGAGGCCTCAGCTCCTCCTCCTGCTCCTGGCATCTGTTTGAATAATAATAATCCCTGCCTTTGTGTTCTCAGAGCCCCTCACCCCATTTTCCCCAGGCTCCCTGGACAGGCGGGGAGACAGGGATTAGCTCCCAGCCTGTCCAAGGCCAGAAATGCGCTTGCCATGAACTGGGCCCAGCCCTGCTCTGGCGGAGTAAGCCCAGGCTGGGGAGGGGAAGGGACAGAGGCAAGGTCAGCCGGCCCCTGACGCTCAGACTAGTGAGTGCCCTTTGCAAGATGCCACCTCTCCAGACAGAAAACCAAGACATCGAGAGGCCCAGGAGCACACAGCAAGTTGAAGGCTGGCCTTAAGCACTGAGTGGCTTAATTGCTGGTATGAAAAAATCACCAGAGGCTCCATTTCGCAGGCCTTCCTGTGGGTTTGGCCGGGTGCCCGCCGCTGAGACAGGCACGATCTCGCGGCATCTTCACCGCAAGCCCAGGAGCAGGCGATTGCCTCCTCCCTATGGGCCCACGAAGGGAGGTGACTGGGATTTCAGTCCTAGTCTCGAACCCCCAGGCACCGCCCCTGCAACTCTCTGCACTGCGCTGCAAGTCAGGAAACCTGGCGTCACCAGCAGCTGGCGGTGTGACCGTGCGCTGCGCTCGGACTCCCTCCCTGGTAAACGGGTGGGCCGGGTCACCAGGCTGCGTTCTACCTTTCTCTTATCTCACATGACCCCCCATCCCCAGAACAGTTGGGGCTACGACTACATCCCAATTTTAAAGCCACAGCACTGGCCAAAGACCACAGAGCTGGGCTGCGGACCCAGCCTTTCTGGCCTCAGAGCTTGTGCTTCTCGGCCACTCGCTACCCCGCCTCCTCCATTGGCGCCTCCAAGGAGCAGCTGCCACCGTTCTAGGGGCAGGCTAGCCCTTTGCCCAGGGCGGCGACTTCTGCGGCCTGGCCTCGCCCCCAGCACTGACCTTGGCCTCCTCGTTGACATTCCACACGAAGGACAGTGCATTATAGGCCACCTCCTCAATGTGCTGCACAGTGTTGAAGTTTTCTTTGCAGTCCGCTGAAACGCAGGAGACCAGATGGACAGTCAGGAGGGACGGGGTTTGCGGACACCACCACCACGGGGAAGAGGTGCTCAGAAGCTGGGCCCCGTTCTTGCAGGGACTGGCGTCCTTCCCCCTAAGGACCATGCTTCGATCCAGAGCGGAAACCGGTCTTGTGCCCCGGGTCACCAGTGGGAAAACCGAGGTCAAGCCTCAGTAGCAGATTTTCCCAAACCCCGGAAGGAATCTCTAACTCTGCCAACTAGGCCAAGGCCTTCATCGTTTCGGGGTGAAGCTTATAGTCTTGTCGAGACTGTGATTTAGGAGGCCCTTCGGATAAAGCAGAAGGAATGGCCGCAGTAATAGTGGCAGTCGCAGCAGTGGTACCAGTGCTACTGATGCTGAACCACTGAACTGACAGTGAACACACGGCAGCGCCCCTTAGGAACACGTGCAGCATGGCAAGCTCTGGGTTAATCCTCACAAACAATGATACGTGAGGACAAGGAAGCTCAGAGAAGCTTGGTCACTTGCCCAGGGTCACACAGCTAATAGGTGGAAGGAGTGGAGCTCAGCTTTGTCTGGCTCTTGAACCCTGTCCCTAACCACTCAGTCTCTAGCCTCTCAGACAAGTCACTGGATTGTCCCTGTTGGTATCGTGTCCTCCAGTATACACTACTCCAAGGCCGAAACAGGGCGCTGGGCAGGCAGGGCAGCTGGCCTTACTCTATTGGACAGTTGAAGAATCTAAGGCTCAGGAAGGAGAGATGACAGAGGCCACACACCAGGAAGAGAGTGATGGAGCCAGAACCAGGAGACCTGAGCTTGGTCTGGTCTCCCACCCGTCTCAGGGCCTGGGACAGGGAAAAGGTGGCACACATGGAGGGCCTGCCCCTGCCCCCTAACTTCTGACAAAGCCTGCATCCCAGCTCCCAAAACAGAACTGGCCAGTGCTGGGCCTCAAGCCTTCCAAATCACCAGCGACCCGCCACGCCGTTATCTTATGCATCTGTGTCTCGGTCCTCTAAGGCCCCTGATGGAGAGGAGTGGCCTGCATCCCAGGGGTCATTTATCTGACACAGCTGGGACCCCAAGGCCCTGTTTATCCCAAAGCACACAGAAAAGAGGCTGCTGCTTCCAGACAACAGATGCGAATCCCTGCAAGCCCCACAGATTTTGACCCTGGGCCAGGCAGGAAGCTGGGGTCAGAACTAAGTCCTGCAGAGGTTGGGGGGTTAGGGAAAAGGGGCACAGAAGGGAAGGGTATGGTTAGGGTAAGAGAGAGAGAGAGACAGAGAGAGAGGCTGAGATGGACGCTTGGGCCGGCTCTCACCCACGTCGATGACCCGCTGCTTGGCAGTGGGCTGCCGGGAATGCCAGTGCTTCCAGAACCGCAGCTGTTCTACCGGGACCTTCTCGTTGTCGAAGACCACCATCACCACACTCTGGAAGCACACAGCCGTGTGACCCCCAGCCTCGGGAAAGGCCCCCGCCGTCTTGGTCCCTTCCCTGAGTGTGGCTCCAGTGGCCCTGCCCTTTTGCCTCAGTTTCCCCCCATCCATGGCAATGGGCAGTTACCCCACGAACCCTCTCCCTGGGCCCCTGGCAGGCTGGGCTGACCCAGCCGTCCTACCCCCTTCCCAAGCTGCTTCAGGTCCAACGCACCTTGACTTTGTTGGAGGACAAGGCGAGGCCCTTGCCGCCCCCTGGGGTCCGCAGGGTGATGGGGTAGAACTGGCCCTTGTTGAGGTAGGCCATGGGCGACTCGCCCGACTTGATGTGGATGGCTTTGGGGGAACCCAGGGTGTACTCAAAGTCACTGTGAGGAGAGAGAGGACAGGAGGGACAGGACGGTGAGACTGGGCTCCCGGGCAAAGTATTCCAACGGGCAGTGGAACAGGAAGCCAGAGGCCCTGCTGTGGACCTGCTGTGTGACCTTGGTAAGTCACTGTACTCCTCTGGGCCTCAGATTCCTGATTTTGGGAGTTCTGTTTAATGGCTTTGTTGAGTCACCGCCCTGCTGAATAATAAATGACGGAAAGCAGAGACCTCGGAGGGTGATAAAGCCACGGGGTAGACGGGGCGCAACAGAGCCTTGGTTTCTGACAGGGTGCTGAGATGGGGGCCCAGGAGAGGGGTGCAGAAATCGTTCTTTTTATGTCTCTTCTTTTACATATCTTCACTCCCCAGTTTTCATTCACGATAATGCCTGGTTTGAGGGCAGTGTGAGGCTCTGTCTGCAGTCCCCTGCCCATTGCCCAGATGGTCGAGGGTTCACAGGGACTGAGTTACCTTTTGGGGCTGGGATAGTCCTCTGGACACAGGGGTTCCGGGGACGTTTTCAGGATATCCGGGAAGAGCAGCGACTGCAGAGAAGCACAACCCCAAAGGAATAAACGACCGTGTTTCGGCTGCTGGGACCTTAGCGGGGGGCGCTGCGTGTGGCTGCGCAGGTCGCGCAGTGCCAACCTGGACAACAGCACGGGGCGACCCCGCCTCCACTCTGGGACTCTCTCCCCTGGACTCCAGAGCCCTGGCCTCCTCACGGCCTCCTCTCCTCGTGCTCATGCACGCCCATGTCCCTCCGGACATGTGAGGGGACGGGGACAGGCCCTCACCTCCTGCGGGTCATCTTTGAAGGTGCTGTCTGGCTGCCAGCGCTGTGCAGGCGGCACCCCGTGAAGGCTCTCAAACAAGGAGCCGAGGGAGGCGTTGTCGTACACGTCACTCGCGGGCAGCAGGTAGCTGTCCACGGAGCCCGGCTCCAGCTTGCTGGGGCCTACGGGGAGCGGGGCTGCCTTGCCCGGGGAGGGCACGGCCCCCTCCAGGCTCAGCAGGTTATTCTTCTTGAGCACATCCGGGTACTCGGGGCTTCCAGACACGTTCTCCGTCAGGAACTTCACGAGGTGCGTGGGGCTTTCAAGGGGGGCGAGGTCCATCTCGTACTCCATGCCATGGCAATACCTGGGGGGGAGGGGCGGGGGCTGAGTGAGCGTGCCTCTTCCCTCTGAGGGACGGGGGTCGAGGGGCGGGCCGGAGGGCGGCCCTCACACTGGCACCTGGACCTTCTTTAATCCGATGTGACGTTTAGGCGTTCGCATAGACCAAGACACGGAGTGGGCCGATTGTCACAGCAATGAGCAGGGAAGGGACAAGGGGGTCAACAATGGAACCAAGGACAGGATCAGGGTTGCTTTATTCATTTCAGTTCTTGGCGATATTAAAAACTGAAAGTTTGCCCGGCTGGTGTAGCTCAGTGGATTGAGCGCGGGCTGGGAACCAGAGGGTCCCGGTTCAATTCCCAGTCGGGGCACATGCCTGGGTTGCAGGCCAGGTCCCCAGTGGGGGCCATGTGAGAGGCAACCACACATTGCTCTTTCTCCCTCGCTTCTCCTCTCTCTTTAAAAACAAAATAAATAAATAAAATCTTTAAAGAAAAACAAAAACAACCCCTGAAAGTTTGTTTATTTTCTTAGCCAGAGTTAAAGGATCCCACTGTAAAACAACTGCTGTGTCTCCCATGGGTGTGTGAGCAGGAGTGTGTATCTGTGAGCATAGTTAACATATGCTGAGAGAAAGGTCTGGAAGGCTATGTCCCCAACTTTAGGGGAGGCAGAGGAGTAGGATTACAGGAAACTTTTTACTTTTTACATTGCTATAGTAGAGAGTTTGGACATTTTCCAACAAGCACGTATTTCTTTTCTAATCAGCAAAGCTAACAACATTTTTAAAAGTTCATTTTGAGAAGTCTCCATGCACCGAGACCTGCTGTTCCCGGCAGGAGAGGGCCCCACGCCAGCCACAGGAGCCTCAGCAGCGTGGACTTGCTGGGAGGCAGAGGAGCCCAGAAGGTTTCCCAGCAGAGGACCTACCTGGGGAAAAGAGAACCTGGAGAAAGACGAGCTGGCGGGGGCCCAAGAAAGGCAGGGAAAAGAAGCACAGGAACTCAGAAGGCTGCAGGCAGAGGGTTTTGGGAAAAGCTGCCTTCAGGGCCTTTCCACTGCTCTGGCTTTGAAGTTTGTTTTCAGTAAACTCCAGCCCTCACGGCCCCTCTGGCAGCCCACATGGCCCTCTGGCATCTGTGAGTGTCCCTGTGTCTGTCTGCTGTGGGCACGCCCGCAGGGTCTCATGGACTTTTGTTAGCCCTGATCGATTTTGCCTTCACAGGTGCCTTCCTCCATAAAAAAATATTTTAAAATACCTTTTACAATTGCATTGGTATGAAAACAAATATAACCCAGGTTAGATTATATATTTTCTTTCTAATTTCAAAAAACATTAAAATACTTTTGTGGGCCCCTAAAAAAATATTGTGGGGCCTAAGCACTGGGCCGTCTGTGGCCAAGAGGCCGCGATGGAGGTGGAGGTGGAGGTGGAAGGGCAGGGAGCAGAGATGGTGGCGTTGGGGCCTCACCTCTTTCCTTGGTCGTTCCGGCCCCCGGTGCCGGAGGACAGGATCCGCTTCTCCTTGGGGCCCTGAGAGGAGAAGAAGGAGGGATTTATGCATGGCTTTTGGGGGAGATCTGGCTGTCAGGAGCTGCAACCCACTCCTGTACACTTGACCAGGCAAGGGAGCAACCGTGGTCACTGGAGAAAATGGCCAGCATTTCGAGATGGCGGGAGCTCTAACCATCATTCAGTCCGAGCCTCGAGTTAGAGAGTGGGAGAAGCACCCCCAGACCAGCGCTTAGAAATTTTGGAATGCTGGAGTCAGGCAGGCTTGGCTTCAGCCCTAGCTCTACCTAGCTCCACCTTTGTGCTTGGAATAAATGACTGCACCTTTCCGAGACTGTTTCTTCCTACGTCAAACGGGGGGTCGTGACACCTACATGGACTCTGAACCCACACTCGGGTTTGGTTTTTGGATCTGCCGCATACTGGCTGTGTGACCTTGGGAAAGTCCCTTAACGTCTCTGTAGCTTATTGTCCTTGTTTGCCGAACAGGGATAATAAGAGCAATACCAACCTCAGGGTGTGAGTGCTCAGACCAGCACCTAGCACATGGAGAGTACCACATAAATGTTACCTTTTGATTATAATTATAATACTGTTGTATCTCTGAGCATCCAGGTCGTTTCTCCCTCAGGCTAATAAAGCCAGACCCAGGGCTCCAACCCAGTCCAGTTACTGCAGCACCTGGGCTACGAATCACACCCCATGGAGAGTATGAGGGAAGGCACCTGGCACAGTGCCTGGCAACCAGTAAGAAATGGTCAGTGGTGGCCTTCAGGACTACACTGCTCAAAGCCACTTGGCCAGTTTGTGGCATAATGAGATTTCAAATTCCCAACTTGGTGCTCTTCCCACACTGTCAGGCTACCCACACAGCTGCTTTGAATCCACAGGGCTCTGGGGTGGGGTGGGTATATCTCACCAGGACACTGTATTTCAATAAACCTTTATTTCCTGTGTCACCTTCAGAGCCTGTCCCCACCATTCTGGCCCTGGGAATGGCCTATTCCCCAGGGGAGGTGGTACTGGATTTTATTTTATGGTTGAACCTCAAGCTGTAAATACCAGGCTGCTGTTTAAGTCCAGACCTAGAATTCTGGCTCCTACCATGTCCCCAAGCTGAGGTGGCCAATTCAAATTTCTTCTCCATCGACCTGGGCGAAATGCTACCAGGACGCTCTTGGTCTGGTGGGCTGGAGGTAAGGCAGGGTAACCACACCATTCCAGGACAACAACCAAAGCCAGATTAAGAGAGGTAAGTGGGGCCCTCTCACACCTGGGGCCATTTCGTCCCTTGGTGTCTAAATGCACAGTCTGCCTTCCTTCTTTTGAGGGCAGATAAAACACTGCCTGGGCCAGTGAATTCGAAGACTTATAAGATGCCTTTAAATCTTCAAGTTCAGAGCCAGTTATCTCAACAGTTAGCTATTCATGTCCCCCATCCTCACAGTTGAGAAAGTCTCTTGGAGCCATCGCCCAGACCAGGGATAGCAAGGCAGTTTGCTGCCACGTGACAATTCAGACACCCGGCTGGGGCTGCCGGGTTTAAAAGGCTCCGGGGGCCTCCCGCTCCCTCCGTAAGAATGCAGGCCGTACTTCTGCAGGCATGTGTGCAACAGGCAGTGGCGGGGCGGGGCGATGTTGGAAGCGCTATGTATTTGTGATTGCTAACTGGTTCCAGCCCACCTGTCAGATGTGGGAGGACCTAATTCCTGTTCCCAGTAACCGACAGTTTCCCAGACTCCAGGCCAAGGCCCTGGAAACAACTGGAGAACACTAAGAGATGACCTGTCAGCGGTATTCCAATGCATACAATGGCAGCAGGGGTATGAAGGGTGGTCAGACAGGACGGCGGAAGTGATGTGGCGGGACGGCTTCCCAGAGAAGGTGGGCCGTGGGAAGGGCCCTGAAGGGAGGGAATGGGGTCAAGAGCAGAAGGCGTGTTCTAGGTGGTGGGGTTCAAACAGGCGGGTAGGACTGACAAGGCAGTTGGGGTGACCTGAGGGACAGGGGCAGAAAGAGGATGGCAGGCTGGGGGTGTCGCTGGGGTGGAGTGAGTGTGGATGGGGCAGTGCACGATTCCATCAGTGTGCACTGAGCACCATGTGGCAGGCAGGTTGGGGTGCTGGGGATTCAGTAATGATCACAACACAGTTCCTGACCCCCAGGAGCTCAGTACCAAGGGGGAGATGAAGAAAGAAATACACAAATAGCAAGTATCTACAGACCAAATCAAGGACGATGATGGCGGTTGCTTAGGGTGCCCAGTGGAGGCTCAGAATGGGAGATCCAAGAAAGCCTATCTTCATTTCAATGAATGAATGAGGTAAGGGGGAAGCTGAGACCTGCAGCTGAGAGGAGGATGTAGCCAGGGGAAAGCAGAGGGTGTCAGGCAGAGGGCAGAGCATGTGCAAAGGCCCAGGGGTGAGAAAGAACATGGCAACGGGCTGGGAATGGCCATAGGCTGTTGAGCCGTGAGGCCTGGAAGCGAAGACGCACAATCAGTCGGAGTGGGGCATGCCCACGGCGGCTACCGTACCATGTAGTAGTCATAGAGGAAGCTCAGGGCCGCCACGCTGTCATCATCCCCGTTGACCCTCATCATGGCCTTCGTGGCGGCTGTCAAGGGGTTTTCCAGGTAGGTCTTCCAGGCCTCATCTTCGTTGGTGTAGGGGAACTTCTGGAAGTTGACTGGGTCGTTCTTTAGCAGCCGCACAGACCTGAAACTAGAAGGCAAGTGAGAAGGGTCAAATTTAGGCTGTCCCAGAAGACAGTCCAAGAATGATCGGCCTCAGACCAATGCCCGGGAATGCAGAGAGTAACCCTGAAAACCTGAAACCCCTTCTTCTACCAGAATGCACCAGAACCCTGGAGCTAGATGCTCCGGGTCAACACTAAACGTCGCCATGTAGGGGCTGTAGACCTGGGGCCTCAGTTCCCTCTCCTACAACATGAGGACCATAATCCCAACCTTGCAAGGCTTCAGAGAGGATTCAAGACATGCTTTCAGAGTAGATACTTATTCAAGGGAAATGTGAGTAACCAGGATGCGAACTAACAAAGACAAGCCACAAAGAACAGATAACCTAGCGTGAGTTCTTCTGAAGAAATTCTCTTCAAAGCCATGGGTCCAGAAGGCTGGAGATCATGTCTAACCGTGGAGCGAGAGAGAGAGAGAGAGAGAGTCAGAGCGAGGAAGCCCTCGGGGGGGACGCGGTCTCAGGAAGTGGTATTTCAGACCCACGTGCCTCGCAGTGTCCAAGCAGACGCTCAGAGGCCAGGACCTGGAGTGGAACACCGCTGGCACGGTGAGGCAGGCAGAGCCTGGGCGCTGAGCTGAGAACTCGGACAAATACAAGGCATGTGGCCCAAGAGTCAAGCCACGTGAGCTCAAAGGAGAGAGATCAGGAAAGCCTCTTCGGAGGAGGCAGACATTTTAGTTGGGGACACCCAGCACTGGGGATGATATTGCTCAGGAATATGTGTGGGAGGGGAGGGGAATAGGGATATACCAAATAATGATAATGATGATAAAATTAATACCTGTCCTGGCTGGTGTGGCTCAGTGGTTGAGGGCGGGCCTGTGAACCAAAGGGTTGCCAGTTGGATTCCCAGTTAGGGCACATGCCTGGGTTGTGGGCCAGGTCCCCAGTAGAGGGTACAGAAGAGGCAGCCACACACTGATGTTTCTCTCCCTCCCTTCCCCTCTCTAAAAACAAATACATCAAATCTTTTTTAAAAAGCAGGTTTAAAAAAATAATACCTTATCTTTTTTGAGCATTGGCCATGTTTTAGGCATGTTGCTAAGCCCTTTTCATGGATTCTCTCATTTAACTGTCTCGGCAACCCTGTAAGGCAGGCACTGTTATTATTCACAGTTGGCAGGTGAAGAAGGTGAAACTCAGAGAAGCTAAGGCTCTTGCCCAAGCTCCTGGCCCAGAGAGGGTGAAGCTTCAGTAGGATGATGCTGTCATACAGAATCTCGAACTTGAGCTGCATCAGAATGACCTGGAAGGCTTGAGAAAACAGATGCCTGGGCCTCACACTGAGAGTCTCTGATTCTGTAAGTCTGGGATGGCGGAGGACTTGCTTTGCTAACCGGTTCTCCGGTGACGCCGGGGCTGGCGGTGTGGGAGCCGTGCTCGGAGACTCCCGGGTGTAGAATATGCTCTTCTTTGTGAGCAAAGGCACAGAGGAGAGAAAGTTCTGTCTGCGTTCACTTCAGAGCGGAGAGTGTAAAGGGCACTGGGGAATGAGATGGCGGGGACAGTCAGGCTAGGAAAGACAGCCGCAGAGATGAAGTGGGCACTGGCTGGTCTCCTGGTCCCCAATGCCCTCCTTTCTAGGTGAGCCTAGTAGACTCGCACAGGTTAGGGACACGGGAACAATGTCAGCGGTTTTTCATTGAATATATCTGAATGTTCTCCGCCCATTAACTCTGTTCCGCACAAGAGCACTACAAGGTAAGGGTCATTTGCTTCGTTCCACAGATGAAGAAACCAGAGGCTTGGAGAGGATAAGAAAATGCCCAAGATCAGGCTGCTAGCCCATGGCACAACTGGATGTAGTGCCCGGCTTGTCTAGCACCAGAGCCGCAGACTCCCCACTAGGCCACACTGCCTTACCGCAGTGCAGGAGGGCAGTCCTGGCCCCGGCACACGCACTGCAGTGGCGGAAGTCCGGGCGCTGCGGCAGACTGGCGGGCGGGCAGATCCTGTCGCAGGGAGGACCTTCCTGCTGCCCCACAGCTCAGGCCTACATTCCCAGACACCGAGTGGGAGCAGCAGCCAGGCCACGCCCAGGCCGGCCGTGGCCAGCGGCCCTCCCAGGGGCTTCATCCAGGGCACAGTGTCTCCCATCCCACTGGGCCCCAGGGTGCAGGGTGTTGGGCTTTGAGAGGCAGGGAGGGAGAGGGAGCTGTCACACCAAAAAGAGAAATGACAGAAACCTTCCTGCTCCAGGGGTGCGGAGAGGGAGGCACACCCTGAGATTCTGCTGCTATAAATCAAGGGCCTCAAGACGAGCGGTGAGAAGAGGCCCCTCCCTCCTGGCTGCCTCCTGGGCCTGGGGTTAGAGGAACCCACAGAGCAAGCCCAGGGTGGCTGCCACCACCCCTCCCACCCCCGGGCCATGGGGAGCTCCCAAACCAAGGGGCATGGGTGAAAAAGGGAAAGGCCTTGTAGGCCTCGCGCTCTTGGCCAGCTGGCACCCCCAGCGTTAAGCATTGTTCCTTGTTTGTAAAAGGGGTCTAATAAAAGCACCCACTGTGTAGAGTTATGAGGACTAAGTGCATTGCCACACGAAAAATGGTCAGAACTGTTTCTGGCACATAACAAGTGCTAAATATACTTGCGCTGCCGCTGAGCTCTGGGCCTGGCTGGGAGCTAGACATAAAGCTGTTGCAAAGCGGTACAAGACGTGGACACCCTGCAAGTCGGTGGCAGATTTGGGCCCAGAGCCCCAGTTTGTTGATTTTAGAAGGCAACGATGAGTCACATCAGAAACAAACAAACAAACAAACAACAGACAATGTTTGCTGTCCACCTGGGAGGCTTTTCTCCATCCTGCTGGGGTCCCAAACTCTGACTCCCAGATGCACAGCCGCTGCCGTGCCTTAAGCATTTACTATTGCAGACACGGCCACCAACTCTTCCTCTGTGTCACATCTTCTGCTCTGCACAATAGTCCTGAGAGACAGCTTTTAGGGAAACAGAGACCCAAACAGGTGCTAATGCCTGCTCAAGGTAACTCAGCTAGTAAGTGTTGGAGGCTAACTTGAACCTGGATCTGTTGGACTTCAAGATCCAGCTCTGAACCTGAAACTAGTCTCCTTTTAGATGCCTTTCCTGCTGTGGAAATTCCCCTCCTCTGGAATACACGGAACGACTCCTCTGCCTCAGGACAAAGAGGGGTTTCCCACCTGTACTGTGCAGGAGAAACACTCGAGGGAGCGAGGTGGCCTTCCGGTCCCGCTCATGCTACCAATCAACTTCATGTTCCAAGACTGAGAATTGCCTTCTAGAAAGGCAACATTGCATAAGGTTAACATTGCCTCACGTGCCAAATCCTGAAATCCAAGAACCTGCTCCCTTAGAGGCTGGAATTGGGGGCTGAGGGCCCAGTGGGGAAGAGCCATGAAAAGAGTTCCAAGAAGGTGAGAGGCCCACTCACAGGTGACAAAGCCAGAACAAAGAGGAGAGACCAGGTGACTCCCACCCGATGTGGTCACCTTCCATGGGGACTCCACAAACCCCCTGTTGGTGTCCTCGTCACAGGCAGAGCTCCTCGGCTATCAGAAGAGAAAAAGGGAATGGGGTGGAGGGAATGGGGAGAGGACTTGGCCCCGGGGAACGTCCTCGGCATCAGATCTCCGCCAGGGCACAGTTCGGGAGAACCAGGAGCCCCAGAGCCACAGCCTGGCAGACCCGAGGAACTGTGCGTCCTTGCGGAAGGCACTTAGCCCCTCTGAGCCTGTTTTTCCGTCTGTTAAATGGGTCTATTCAGTGTCTCTGTGTGCCAGTCCAGGAATCTTCTAGGCACTGGGGAATTAGCCAAGAACAAGATAGATAAGGCTCTGCTCCCATGAAACCTACTGTCTAATTGGGAAGAGAGACCATAACAAGTAGGTAAATAAGTTAATTTTAGTCGGTGATAAGTGCTGTGAAGAAAATGAGAACACAGTCAAGTGGTGGAGTCACCAGGGCTGGCTACTCTAGAGTGGGGCTAATCTCGCGGGTTGTTAGGAGAATTAAGTGCATTAATGTAAGAAATGTGCTTAGCCGAGAGCCTGCCAGAGAATAATCACTCAGTAAATACTAGCTATCGTCACCACCGCCATCATCATCATGGCTGTCAGCTTCTCAGAACCCCCAAATGAGAGTAAAGGGGAGACTCTGCCTGAGGTTCTTAAATTAACATCCTCCCCAAGCCTCCTGTGAGCGAGGTTCTGAGTGAAAAACAAGAGCCATGTAATAACCCCTTGCCTTGACTTTCACATTCATTATCTCACAGGGCCTCCCAGCATGCACGCTGTGTTATTATCTGTACTTTACAGGCCGCGAAACAGACGGCAGGTGACCTGTTCAGGGGGGCCGGCCAGTGAGTTACAGAGCCAGGCCTCCCGGGATCTGGTCTGGGAACTAACTCCATGACCGGACGCTTTTCCACCAAACCACCAGTTTCCAAGAAGGAATGTAGAAGACAGGGGAAAAATAGTAATTCTGGGAGGCATCCATCCCTCATCTGAACAAACATTTATCAAGTTCCCATCATGTGCCAGGTCTTGCCCTAGGCGAACAAGACAGTAAGGTCATCCCTGCTGTCTTGGAGGCTGCATTTTAGTGGCAGCAAGACAGAACGGCCACAGAAACAGCTAATATCGGAGAGGTGAAGAAAGCTACGGAGGAAAAGGACTTCCGACCCGCTGAACTCCGGGGAGTGACTGGACGTTGTTGAGAAAAAGGTCAAAGGGGGGAGGGGGAGCATGGGTGTTAGTGGGGAGGGCTTTGGACTTTCCACGAGAGGAAAGGCAAGGTCAAGACCGGTCCGGGACAGCTCCCAGAGCTTGTTCGCCTACTACGTGTCCAGTGTGAGCCTGGTCCTGCATACGTTCCCTTGTTTCAAGGAAGGCTGGCCTACTGAGGAGGAAACTCAAGTCCAAGATTTGATAATCCCTCACATTTGCATACTGTGCTATATTTTTCAACATGCTTCTCATACATTTGTCATCACCTCTGATCCTGCCACGCCCCTGTAAGGTAGGGAGGGAACGTATGACTATCCCCATTCGATAGAAGGAAAAACTGTGCCACAGAGAGGCCACTGGCTTGCCGAAGGCCACTCAGCTGGCATCTCGTGGCATCATGCCTAGCACAGAGGTCTCTGGCTGCCAGCGCCGAGAACCTTCGCAGGGCTGCTTCCTCAGAGCGTGCCTGGTCTGGCTTCTCTCCTGAGAGAGGGTTGCATACAAAACCAAGAGAGAGGAGCTTGGGCATCTAACTGATGGGCCGCACTTCCTGAGGCCTCCTACCCCTAGCCTGTGAGACTGTGCAAACCTCGTAAGGAGGGACTCTAATGTGGGTGGGGCCTTTCCCCAGCAGAGTGGGGGGGCGAGGGGTGTGGTACCAGTTGCTGGGGCCCAGTCAGACTCTTAGCCGCTGACTCCAGTGTGCATCATTCCAGGCACCAGAGGCAGCCTACTGGGGTGACGTGGGGTTTCATCCCCACAAGTCCTTTTGGATTCAACATGCCAACTGCTTTCTGGCTGAGCCACGCAAACCTCCCAGTAAGATTGAGTAAAGGTGTCTCAGCCGTTAGCTGAAGCCATTCGGTTTCATTTCCTTTTGTTAGTATCCTAGCCATTTAGGGTGCAAAGAGACCTTAGAAATCTCATCTCAGAGAAAGACTGTGACTTGTCTAAGGATGTCACAGGATTGGGAGTTGAGTCTCCTAGCTTCCTATCCAGTACTTCGTTCAGCCACTGCCCTGTCTCAAAGGCATCCCACTGATTCAGAGATGGATAAGGACTTACTTAACTTTGCAGAAGGGGGAGAAAACCCACCACCAAGGGGGTGACCTCAAGCCCTGCCCAAGGAGGTCGTGGCACAGGACAAATTGAGCAAGCTGTCCCCCACTGCTGTCCAACCCGAGAAGGAAGAGTTCCAGGGGCCAGCTGGGCTGGGTGTTGACACCCAGATACACCCAATGACTTGCCAAACCCTGCGTGAGCCACCCAGCCTCACCAGTTGTGATCAATCACGCTCACTAATCACCCACAGGGAGGCCCTGGCACAGCTGCCCATGAAGGACTCATTTCTCAGTCAGCCCCGAGCAAGGTGTCCCCCGGCATGGCGGGGGTGCTCCTGGGTTCTCATGCTGCCCGTGGCCCACCCGGTCTCTGGAGGCACAGGTGTGCGACGTGCCTCATCCCACGCCGGGGCTCGTGTGGGGGCTGCAGAGAGAAAACGGCGGAGCGTAGGGGATAGCTCTGCAATGTTCCAGTTTGAATGGGGCGGTACCAATTCATGGCTCAGTGTGGGCCCCAGAGCTTGCAGACCTGGGCTTCAGCTCTGCCACTCACTGGCTGCATGAAGTGCAATTGGACCTCTCTGTGCCTCAGGAGGCTTCTCCTGTTAAATGGGGGAAGATGAGGCTACTAACCTCATGGAATTATTATGATAGCTACTGTTCATTGAGGCTTACCAAGTGCCAGGTGCTGGCTCAACAATTTCTAAGTCATTGTTTTATTTAATCTTTACAACAACTCTATGAGGTACTACTGTTGGAAAATGCACTGAGATAATGCAGGTAAATAATCAGCGTAGTGCCAACACATAATAAGGAGAACTATTATTCTTATTACTAATACTTTGTGGGATCGCCCCAGTACTGTGCCTGACAACCCAGAGCCTCACTTTCTCCCTCCTACAAGTGGGGCATCTCTTCCTCGTGGCGGAAGGAGACCTGATGCTTGGAGATTCCCAGATAAGGGGGCAAGCACTGCCAGCTTCACCCTCTGGGTTCAGGTGGGCAAGCTGAGGGCAGTCAGGCTCCAGCCAAACTCTTCCAGTTGCACGTAAATTAATTATATGCCATTTTCTAATTATACCAGAAAGTCACTTTCCCTTTGAAAAATTCTATCTGTGGGAATTTTTCTTTCGTGCTCTATTCTCCTCTTGTTTTTTTTTTTTTTTTTTGGTCCAATTTTCCTATTTTTTTCTTTATTTTTCAATAAAGTTGTGAAAGAAGTGGACATGAACCCAGGGTGCCACATCTTTTCGTTCATTCGGTCACTGATTCATTCCACAAACATTCGCTGAGGGTTACTCTGTAACAGAACCTGTGCTGGCTACTGGGATACAAAGGTAAACACCACGCTGTCCCTGCCCTCAAAAATTCCCAATTCTCGCTGACCTCCTAGGAAGGTGCAGTGAAATAACAACAGATATTGGTAAGATTATTTCTTCCGAACCTTCACTAGATCATTTGCTCGGAACCTTTTAGGAGGCAAAAGGAATAGAGAGAAGGGAGGCAGCCAGCCACGATTTGCTCCCTTTTACAAATGGGAAAGCTGAATGCCAGAGAGGGGAGGGGAGGGCAAGGAAAGGAAAGGAAAGGAAGGGAAGGGAAGGGGAGGTAAAGTAAAGGAAGGGGAGGGGAGGGGAGGGAAAGTAAAGGAAGGGGAGGGGAGGGGAGGGAAGGGGAGGGAAGGGGAGGGAAGGGAAGGGAAGGGAAAGGAACGAAGTTATTTTATAGTGTCAGGCACTGTGCCTTTTCATTCTCATTTGTAAGTGCCCATGGGAGGTGGGTGTTACTGTTGCCATTTCACACATGCAGAAACTGACACTGCCAGCGGTTAAGAAGCTCGTTGAAAAGTTGCCCAGTCTAGAAGCAGCAAAGCTGGGCTCAAATGCAGTAGCGAAGTTCTCAGTCTGCTGACTCAGCAACTACACTGCCGGTCAGCGGGGGACCTGGGAACCTCCTGCCTCCCAATTCTCTGCCACATCCTCTAGGCCAATGGTTCTTAAGCTTGAACACCCATCAGATTCACAAGGGCCTGTTAAAACACATATCGCTGAGTCTTACCCCCTGAATTTCTGATTCAGTTAGTCTAGGGTGGGGCTGAGAATCTGCATTTTGAACAAGTTCCCAGGTGATGATACGGATGATGATGATGATGGTCCAGGGACCACATTTTGAGAATACCCTTTTAAGTGAACCAATAATTTTCTCTTTTGAAAATCATTCCCTCTCTTTCCCCTTCCCATTTCAAAAGTACCACGGGTTTGCAAAACATAATGCATAAAGCGTGAAACAAACAGAAACCTTGGAATTCACCTGTAGTGCTCCACTCAGAGATCACCACTGTCAACAGTCGGACACACCTCCTCGTCCTTTTCTCAATGCCCGCGTGGAGCAGCCTTCTTCGGACCCCGCGGTTAAGATCCCAGCTATTCCATGAAATCCTGGGCAAGCTCGAGACAAGCCTGAGTCCTCTTCTTTACAAAATTGCATTTATACTCCTCACCCTTCGGTGGATTGTGGGGAGGGTTAAAGGAGATGATGTATTTATCAAAGCACTGGACACTGAGTCAAGTGTGGAATCCACGCTCAGTAAATGCTTGACTGTTATTTTTGTTTTAACCAAGGTAGAGCTTTGAGTATACTAATTGTGCTTCAGCCCTGCGGCCTCTCTGTGGACCGTGAAGACCCTCTTGGCTCCAGGCACCCGCCTCGGGTGCCCTCCCTGGGCGAAGGCGGTCTGGGGGGCAGGCCACGGAGCGGCAGAAGCCTCCGGAGGGATCCGCGCGCCCCGGGGTCCGCCCCGCCGTTAGGGTTGTCTCAGCCTCTCCGCCCAGTCCGCCTGTTTTACTGCCCGAGCTTAATGAGGGCTTTTAACTTTTCATTCACCACCAGCATACGACTTTTAATAACACACCTTGTGCACGACAAAAATTTGCTCCTGGCAATCATGGTTTCGACCACAAAACCACAGCGGGGAGGCGTTCCTGGTTAACTCTTTCAGTGCTCCAGGCAGTCTGGAGCCGAGCCTCCTGGAAATCAGATGGAGACTCGCCCGCCTGAGGCCCAGTCGCTGACTGGGCCGGCCCTGATCCCCTCGCACCCTCGGTCGCGTCTCTCCAAGGGTCCGGAGCCCAGCCCGAGGACCCGGCGGGATTGTACAGGGGAATCTGGGAGGGCCTCGCTCACTCGGCTCTCCATTCCACAGACAAACTGTGTGCTCGTCACTTAACCTCGTGACCCTCGGTTCCTCGCGGGGCAGGATGAGCTGGCGCAGGCGCGCCTGGCACACAGTAGGCCCTTGGGCACCACTGCACGTAGACCCCCAAAGTGTCTGGAAGGGCCCCACAGCACCCCTCCTGCGGCCCGGCCTCAGGCCGCCAGACCCGCAGCCCCCAGACAGCCCAGAGAGTGAGCAGCACGCAGGCACCGCCGTCTTCCCACGAGGGGAGGACTTCCGGCAGCGACTTCCGGCAGCGACTTCCGGTGCCCGCGGCCCCAAGATCCCCTGCGCCCGCTCCGGCCCCGGGCCGCCGAGCGCCAAGCGCTGGAGGCAATCGCTTGCGGAGGCCTGGAGACCTGGAGGCCTGGAGGCTGGCTGACGCTCCCCAGCGGGCTGGTCCCGGCCACATGAAAGGCCCCTGGGCTCCACCCAGCGGCTGCCTGGAGCTGAGTCTAACGACACCGCCCTGGCCTCCAGGCTCCTCCACACCCGGCCCTCGAAGTGGGCCTTCCACCAGAGGCCTAGGAATCAGGCTCGCGTTCATGGAGCTCCTGCTCTGGACCGAGGGGACCACACTGTTCCACTGCCAGGTAAGTGTTTGGAGTCCCTATTGGACAGAGGAGGAAACGGAGGCTCAGGCTGGAAACCAAATTCACCAGGATCCTGCGGTTGGGAAGTGACAGAATTTAGAGTCATCTTCAAGTCCTACTATCTATCTATTGGGGCTCGAGATGGACCCCAGGACCCGTCCTCTTCAACGCGACGCTTTTTAGGGGAATGAGGCAGCAAGAATGTGGCCACAGCAAGCACCGGCAGCAAACCAAGCACTTGATGCCCTGAACCACCTCCCCCCTACCCCCACACACATCAGTTAGGGCAGCTGAGCCCCCAGGCACTGAGGCTCTGTCATTGTAATCTTAAATAGTGGCTTCAGAGTCTCCTGCAATTACTCTGCAGGCACAAGACCCCTCACGCCACCCCACCCCATATGGAGAAGCCTCAACTGTCAGCCCATCTGACTTCAAACTCAGATCATTAAGAAAGAGAAAAGCAGGAAACCTTTCTGTTGGAGTAACGCAGCTTCAGGACACTTACCCCCTGCGGGGCATCAATGAATAGCTTCTGTCTGTAGCCTTTGCAGTTTTAAGAAGCAGATCTAAGTGGGTTAGAGACACATCGCAAAAAAAAAAAAATGTGTTTTGTTTGTTTTCAAAGTATGGAAAAATAGCAAGAGGTTCAGAAATGTTCATTGACTGGTTATTTGTGTGTGAAGTACCGAGAGTATTATTAACTTGCCCCTTACCAGGTTTTAAACTGATCACTTTTCTAAAGTTGTCAGATTCCCCCAACAGCTCTGTGAGGTAGGTACCATTGTGGCCACAATTTACAGGTGAGGGAACTGAGACTCAGAAATGACTAGCCCAAGGTCACACAGCTAAGTAGTGGCGGAGCTGGGGCTTGAACCCAGGTATTGGTTCTAGCGCCCCTGCTCTAATTCCAGTTGTCAACACATTGTCAACTCCAGGGAATTCGTTCAAGAGAAATCTGATGCCTAGTGACCGTACTAAGAACATAGTTGGCTAACCCAGGAGAACTCAGAGCTAGCTGGTATCACAGAATTCTGTCTGCATTCAGGACCCACCAACTGCTCTGCCCTCAGGCCTTCAAGTTTTAAAGATAATCTATGGAGGGGTAGCTAGAAAAAAAAGATCGTTCCAGCCTTGTCTGTGCCCACTCACCTCTAAAGGTGGCAGAGAGAGTGTATTTCAGAAGCCTGGCTAAAGCCTCCCAGAATCCCAGCCTCATCCCACCTTCCCTGAGACCCAGACCTCAAGCAGAGGGTCCTGGGGAAGCTCAGCATCAGCCGGGGATTCTAAACACCAGATGTGGGAGGAAGGCACCTGAATGCTGACTTCACTGAACACCACCTCTCAGCTTCCTCAGCCTGAGAGCTGCCCCTCGATAAAATCACCCATATTTCGTCAAATGCCTCTTCAGACCATGGCTTTGCTAAGCATTGTACAGCCTTTATCACACTTAAGAATCCAACAAGTCATTCTCATACCCATTTTCCAGATGAGGAACATGAAGCTCAGATAAGTTGAATGACTTATCCAAGATCCCGCAGTCCATGAGGAGCAGAGCCTGGATTTGAACTTAGGTCAGGCAGACCACAGAGTGTGTATATTTAACTGCCACACAGTATCCTTCCCACATGGGACTATTCCAGCCCAACAAACAAGTCCCTTTGGAGTAACCCAACTCTTTGCCTAAGACAGCTCTTAGAATCACCTCAGAGAAGTTTCTTTTGGCAAGAAGGCAGAAAGCCGAGATGGAATTGACGCTGTCTCCGATTTCCAAGGCCCCTTCAGAGTATCAGAAAGTGGTGCCGAAACCCTCTGTTTCCCTGCCTCGCTCGAAACTGCTCGGCAGAGACAGAAAGAAAAAAAAAACCTATTTTCCCAGGGAAACACTCAGCTCTCCCTTGAGACGGTGCTTGCCCCTACACGCCACAGTGAGCTCGTCAGCCCATTCATTTACTCTTACAAATTGCTCTGTGAATCCTGGCGCCGGCCTCCCTGCTCTTTCCCCTCTGGAAATCCCATCCAGCCTCCACGCTCTCGGAGCGCCAGGCATCCACCGATGTTTACTCACTCAAGTTCATTCGACATCTTCCTGCTTCCAGGCTCCAACGACAGGCACCGGCACCGGGACGCTGCTGACTGCTCTTGCCTCTATTTCTTGCCTGACACAGACATTCCCTGCCCAGGGAAGTGTTTGATTTATGTTGAGGTTTGAGTGTCGGGATTTTGCTGACAGGTAGGTTCCTGGCAGCGCTGGTGCTGATTGGCTACAGGTACAGGTGCCGGCGACAGCAGGTATACCTCAACAGGTGCAGCTGTTAACTCTTGCCCTGCTGAGCTGGGGGTGGAGCCATGGGGACCGGCTGGGTGGAGCTGGCCAATTCCTTCCTTGGCGAGGGGGTGGGGGGTGGAGATGAGGGAGGAGAGAGGGAGGGAAAAAAATGTTCGAAAGAAGATAGAGGAAAAGTACAGGGACAAACAGAAACTTGGCTAAAGGAAATCTCAGTTCCTGGGTCTAGTTAGTATTCTGGATACCCAGGAACAGCACCCCCCCCCCGCCCCCAATTCTTTTGCCCCCTCCTTTACCCAGCATCATACTTCACAGCCACTGAGGAATTCTCAAAGGAAAGAGGAGATCTCCTTGGTGGGTCTCTGTATAAGTTCCCTTTCTTTTTTTTTTTTTTTTTTCCAGATCATTATCTTTGTAGGTGAGAAAATGGAGGCCAGAGAGGTACAGTGACTTGCCCAAGGACACAGGCTAGTGAGGGTCAGAGCCCAGATCTTAATCTTCAGCCACCTCGCTCCAAGTCTGGCCGTCCCTTCGAGCTGCACTCAGTGGCCTCAATTCAGCATTCATTGAGCGCCGTGCCCTGCTCTGGGTCCTGAGAAGACATAGGCCAGAATGACAGGATCGCTGCTCTGGAGGAGTTTGCACTGTGGGGTGTGTGCGTGTGCTGGTGGCACGGGGTGGGGGCGTGGGGTGGGAGGCAGCCTTTTATTTAGTGTGATACCGATCTGAACGAGATGCAAGCAAACCACATACCTCTGGCCAGCACGGGAAGGCTGGAAAAGTTGGTCAGCCACCTCCAGAGCCGCAGCAAGCTGGGCATTTCACAAACCCTTAATGTGCGCTGCTGCGTTCTGCATTGGAAACAGGAGAAATCAGACGCCTGTTGGACTAAGTCATTGTGGACTAACTGCTGTGAGCCGTCTCTGCAAAGAACAAGGCTGGCAAAGCCAGAAGATCCACCGACACAAACAGGAGAATGCTAGAGCTTTTTTTAGAGCTTACACCAGGATTAATTTGAAATTAAATCTAAGCCAAAGATCTTGGCATCTTTTTCCCCCTTTCTCTCCTTCTGTCCCCACCCCCCCCCTTCTCTTTTGGCAAATTATTCCTTTGCTTTGCTTTCCTGGGAGCCTTACCTTGGCCCACTCCTTTCTCTCTCAGGGAAAGGCGGGGTTTCAGTTACTCCTGCCAATTTGATGAAGGTGTGCAGGCTAAAGTCAGAATCTGAAGGAGCCCTTTTGGAGTGGGGTCAGGCCTACGGAGAGGGAGAAGTAGTTGGGGAACTGCCAAGGGTTGGTCCCGAACTGGAGGCTGTGTTGGGGGCAGCCGAGATGGGCCTGTCAGATATTAGGAAGTAGTAATGATAATTGCTAATGCAGCCACCTCCTCAGAGCAGGCCCATCCTTACTAAATCTACCCATCTTCCTAAAGTAGACTCACTCAGTCATGGTGTCACACCGCTTTGTTTTGGTTCTCTGTAAAACCCTTAGGACTTTTCAATAGTTTTCTAATTATTTATTGTCTGTCTTCTCTTCTGGAATGTGCGCTCCAGAAGAGCGAGGACACTGTCTGCCTTGTTCCCTGTTGAATCGCCAGTGCCTGCTACACTGTCTGGCATACAGCAGGTGCTCAATATACCACGTTGAGCTAAACCTTTACATGTATCGTCTCATTTAATCCTTGCAACAACCCTTTGGGATAGGCACTTTTATTATCCTTGTTTTAGCAATGAGGAAACTGAAGCACAAAGTGTTTAAATAAGCTACTCCAGCCGCAGACCTGGGGGTGGTAGAGCTGAAGCTGGGATGTGACCAGGGAGCGGAGTCTGGGTGTCCGACCACTTCACAGAGGTACCTGCAAAGCTTCCTGCAGCACAAACGATGGCACACTTGTCTGTGCGCCTGTCTACACACCTCCTGGAAGGCCCGGAGTTTCTGTCAGCTGTGTTGCAATTCACAGGTGAAGGGCTGTGGGGTGACTCATGCTGGCTGGGCTCAGGTGGAGACCGGGATTTGGTGGCGTGTCTGTGCTCGCTGGGCTTTTTGAAATGGGTCCTCTCGCTCTCCCTCTGAATCTTGCCTCTATAATCGCCTGCACCCATCTGCAGAGATCAGCAGAGGCCCAAGCCATGGGGCAGAGGGTTTCGGTGTCTCCACACACAGGGATGCTCCAGAAGGCGCCCCGGATGGGATGGCGCGGTCCAGGATAGGGCTAGGCTGGGTGGGCATCTCTTCCCCTTCTTGGATGGGCCCGGTTCTTGGATTCTTGGCAGAGGAGACTGAAAACGGAGACCAGCCAATCACGTGTGACATCATAATTACATTCACAACAGTCGCAGTAAACAGTGATGGCTACTGTTTGTTTTGCGTTTGTATGCCGGGAGCACTGTGCTGAAAGCTGCCCATGTTATCTGATAATGTCGCTCTGACACCGACAGACCTGGGTGCAGATCCCAGCGCAGCCACTCACTGCTGCGTGCCGCTGGGCAGACAGCCGTCCTGAGCCACAGTCTCCGCACCTGTAAAACCGGATATGAAAATAGTGTCCCCCTCAGAGGTTTATCGTGAGGATTAAATGAGATAACGTATATGCACTACATTGTGCAGTGCCTGACACACAGCCCTTAATCATTTTTAGGAAAGCTTTTTTCCTTATTTCATTCTCATTTAAACCGAATGAGGAAGCTGTTGCCTCATTTTACAGATGAAGAAACTGAGACTTGGAGGGATCGAATGATTTTTTAAAAGTCAGAAGTTAATAAGTGAAAGAGTTGAGATTTGAACCCACATCTTTCTGCTTCCATTCATGTAGGACTAGACTGAGTTAGGGATTGTCCTGGGTTCAAGTTCCGCCTGACCACTGGCCACTTACTAGCTGTGTGACTGGGTAAAGAAAGCTCTTCCCCGGAGCCTCAGTTTCCCTCTGTGTAAGAAGAGATTAGTGAATCACCATAAGGGTGCGGTTGCATATTCAATCACCAAGGTTTTCTTTTCTGGATTACTTCCGGAAAAGAAATGTTCTTCCTCCTGCTCCCCTGAAGGATGGCCCAGTCCTTCATCCCTCCCTCCCCTTTCCAGGATTATGGCTGCCCATGAGACACTGTTCGAAAAGAGCGTGATACCCTTAGCACGGGGAGGGGTAAAGGTTAGGACCACTGAGTCAAGTAAGTGCCAAGAGCCAGGACTGCTTTGTGTGTCTGTGGCGCTTGTGTGCTGCACAGCCACGGCGCCACGTGCAGTCCGGGATGTGCACTGCTGGACCTGATGGCCTCGCCCGCAGCCCTTCCCTCTCCAGCACTTCAAGGCTTCGTGGTTATCCAAACAGTGAACATCCACTGACCTCTGCGAAAACGTTGAAAGGACAGATACCCCGTGTCAATGGTGCTGCTCTGGAGGTTCCAAAATGACAGAATTTTAATTTTTTTCTATTCCCCCTCCCCAACCAAGTTTTCTGCATTAATCTTCCATGGCTTTTGTAATGAGAAATTCTATACAAAAAACACGGTTTAAATGTTATTAACCGAAATAAATGTCCATTGACTGAGAGGTCAGTGTGTCCCAGTTTTTCCCCGAGCAAAGGTGCAGGTGAAGATAGCGAAGATTCAGAATCCCGGCTCAGAGCTTCCTGCGAAGCACATGGCCCACCCTGCGGGCTCTAAGCAGCGAGTTCAGGAATCGGATCTGATCTTGACTTAATTAAAATGATCAGCTATTGAACATTTTATGATACTTGCTTTAGATATTTCGTCTCATTCCTCCCTGTAAAATAGGGTCGCATTGTCCACCCAGATGGAATTGGCCGCTGGAGTATCGGCCAAGCTACTGAAGGACGTCCGCTCTGGAGCTGACTAAGACCTGGGACAGGCAACTTCACTTCCTCCACCTAAGTTCCTCCTGGGCGAAATGATTGTTCCGTGGGTCGAAGGAGGTAACACAATGTCCTTCGTGTGTACCAGGCACAGTCAGGAGTGCTTCATGTACACGTTACGGGATTCTCCTGAGTCTTATCACGGAGTTGCCATAATTATCTGCGTTTTACGGAAGAGAAACAGACTCAGGTGGGCCAGCTGGTCAGCTGGCTCTCTGCTGAGAGACAGAGATAGAATCAAACCAGGTATGTCTTACCAAAAAGTCATGGCAATAGTCTTTAAGACTCCTGCATTCCTTTTTGGAACAAAGCCCAGGATGGATGGGTGGGTCGAAGGAAAGAGGGAAGGAAGAAAAAAGAAGAAACGGAGATAGGCTGCCGATAGGATTTGTAAGGTAGGAGGGTTTGTCTGCTTCTGGAATACGGAAACTACACAAGGAAAGATAAATTTCACGTGGCACTTGTCCCAGCTCTCAACATAGTAAGTTTTCAATAAATACGTGTTGAATAAATGAAAAATGGGGGAGAGCATGTAAGTTACACAAGGTAATTGACATTATAGGAAAACCAGCTGTTGCCCCCACCCCCGCCCCCACCCCCGCCCCCAGGGAAGACCTACTAGCAGTTCGAATGCCTGCTCTCCCTCTTACTGGTAAACACATTTGGCCCAGGGACTCGGTTCTGTCGGTCTTAGTACGCTTCCCATATCATACCTCCGCGGGTTGGTCTGAGGGTTACATTAAAGACGATCTCAATGGAAAGGCCGTGGCAAGTAGCAGGAGCGCAGGAAGAGATAGCTGGAGTTATAGGGGAGCACCTAGCTTAGGGGTGCTCTGCCACCACCTGTTTCCAGCCTCAACGCACAGCTCAGTTCACAGCTCTCAGCGCTAGGTCTCCCTTAAAAATGGCCCCTCCCATGTGTAAAGCCCTTTTCAGTTTACAAAGTGTCTTCCAGTGCTTATCTCCTCTGACAAAGCCAGGGGCGGGGGAAGGAAGGGAGAGTGTGTTATTGGCCCCGTGTGGTAGATAAACAGGTTCAGAGAAAGCACCCCTATTTAAGCAAAGGAGTTTGGATTGGGACCTCAGATTTGGGGTAAAGCATCACCCCTGACACCATTATGGATCCCACGGGTCCCAGAAGTACTATCCTGGGGGCGCACCTAAAGCTCTGCCAATACTTCGTCTAATCTCTACCCCTTCGGTGGAGTTGAGTCGGGGGAGAAGCCACACACCCTACATGGAGAATATGGCCCTAATGTGAAGGCCCAGAAGGACCTGGACGTGCTTGTGGAGGGTCAGGAGAAGGAGTGGGCAGTCTCCAGGCCCTTTTACATTCTGTACTTTAGATTTTTATCACCAGCCTGCCAATATCACCACCTACATTCCTCCCAGAGGTTCCTTGGACATGAGGGATCATGGGGTCTAAAGTCATTCTAAAAGCTCCCGTTAAAGCACCAAGAGTCTCCCAATACCCTGGAAACAAACAAGCAGTTATTTTTTATTATTTTGTAATCAAGATGATAAGGATGAAAGAGGATGCTGAGCCCCAGTGCTGGCACAGGTGGAGGGAAACCTCTCCTTTCTAGAGGGAGTGTCAATCAGTCCAAACTTTGGCCTCGGACATGAGCTCACCATTTAGTCTAGCAATTTCACTCACAGGAATTTAGTCTAAGCAAATAATCTCCATGAGTAAAGAGTTATCTGCAAGGATATGCATCAGGGCACTGTTTGTAATCCTGAAAAATTAGAGTGACTGTAAATACCCGTCAGCAGAGGCTCAGCGAGAAAAATTAAGATAGCTGAATGCCACTGCATCCTGAGCCCCAGTTTCAAAGGGCGCCCCACCGGGCCCCTGAGCGCCGCGGAAGTTGCTTCCTGAGCTCGCAGCACCGTTGGCCCCACGCAGGAGCCCTCGCTGTGTGGGAGGCACTGGGCTCGGTGGTGACTTGCATCTAGTCCTCACAACCCTGTAGCGGAAGTACTGTTATCCTCACTTTACACAGGACAAAAGCGAGGCTCAGAGGTGAAATGGTCTACCCGAGGTTGCTTCCGGGGAGTCTCTGAGCTGCAACAGGAACATAGCTTTAAGTTTTTCACTTACCTTTAGTAAATTGGTCCATTCCTATGTTTAAAACCCATTTATGTGAATAGAGAAAATACAGGAAAGATACACACCAGAATGTCATGGGTAATGGGGTCAGGGGTGATTTACATTTTATTCTTTTTAGCTTGTCTATGGACGTTATTTCTTCTGTTGCTAGGAAAAAAGAAACTGTTTACAGTTATTAAAAAGTAACCAGTCAGAGAAGGCTTATCCCTGAGCTGGGACAGTGCAGGCAGCCAGGTGCTATCTGAGGTCTTTCTCTGTCACCAGGAACCAGCCAGAACAGGAGGCAGCCGGGGAGGGCACTGCCAGAAAGGATCAGCCCCAGAAGGAGAGCACCCGCTGGACCGAACAGAACCCGGCGAGCTCAGCCCCAGAGGCGCACTCTTTCCTGGGAGCCTAGCAGCCCTCCCGCTGTTGTAGGCCATCACCAGTCTGCATCTTCAAAGGGCCAGTGAACAAAATACTGCCCACTTCCAAATACAAGAGGGCTTCGCTGAGAAAAACCTGCTTATTCCCACTATCACCATGGCAAACAGCGCTAAAAATGTACTTCCCCCACTTCATCTACCTGAAGTGGTCAAACTGGGGGCTTGGAGGGCTCGAATGAGGGTCTCCTTGAGGAGCTGAGCTGTATACAGAGGAGAAATGCCCAGTGCCTGGCTTGGGCAGATAGGGCCCTGGCGCCCCTGTGCTGCACAGGAGGGGTGAACGTCTGGGGGCAGCGCTGCTTTCCATGGTTAGGGGAGGTGGGGCAGGGTGCAATCTGGTGGGGTAGGGCTGGGGGCCTGCTCTGAGCTCAGAGAGGTTCAGGTGGGTGCAGTTAACCCATAAGGTCCTTTCCCATTCCTTACGCGTTTTCCTTCAAAGGTTGCCCCTGGTGTTCGTTTGGATCTGATCTCACTGGAGGTGGGATGGGGGAAGTGATTTGCTAGGGCCTCCAGGCCCCACACCTTCTCAGGAAGGCAGAGGCCATGTGGACAGAGGTTAAGTGCTTGACCTTGGACCTTGGACACTCTGAGGAAGGTTTCTCTAAATCCACAGCTGACCCACCTGAATGATTTTGGTTGCAGGTGGTGAAGCAGTGGGGGATGAGAAGGGGAAGGACTTAGAAGCTGGCCTGGAAGGACCGTGTATTGCGCCAGGATCGGGCCCCTCTGGCTTTTCCCTCAGGAAAAGTCACCATCAATTCAGCACCCATGCCTCTGCTCACCCTCTTAGAGTGGGCTCTGGACAGGCGGCCCCCACTGCCCGGGCACAGGCCATGCTGTGGCCAGCTTCCCTCCCAGACGGGGTTTGTTTATTGGGCTCTATAAGCCCCACCTTCATTCTCTAAGTGTTCTCATATCTTCTCCATGGTAAGACCCAGCTCTCTCTATTTATGCGTTATTCACTTATGCAATGAATATAGAGATTTGTTTAATCATTAAAAATTATAAAGGTAGTTCTCATTTTCGAGCATTTAACTGTGTACCAGGCTTTGTGCCAAGCACTTCGCCTCCCTGTGTCCCTCAATTCTTACAACTGCCCAAGGATTTGGGCACAATCACCTGCTCTATTTTACAGATGTGGAAACTGAGGCTTAGGCTAGAGAACTCGATCAGGTCAAGGTGGGATTTGAGCCTAGGCTGTTTGGCTCAAAAACTCAAAAGCCATGAACTACCACTGTATGTTTCCTCAACAAGCAGTCACTCAGTAAACTTAGGCACCATCCTGGCCAAGCATCTGTGGCACAGGCTGGGGAGGGAAAGGAGTGAGGAATATTTCTGCCCACAAGGAAGCCTGGTGGGGGCACCTTCATCAACCCCTCTATTCTGGAAGCCCTTTCCTCCTTTATCTACACTGGATTTCTTCAAAATTCATTTGGTCATCAAATGTCAGAGATTCTCTTTTGGGAGGACTCCATGGGAGTTCTCTAATCTCACCCTCCAGGTGATGCAGGACTCTGTACTGCAGAGCACCTGCCCCTACTCACTCTCTCTCTCTCTCTCTCACACACACACACACACACACACACACACACACACACACACAGGATCGAGCACTTCTAGTTGAGAGCTTGAATTCTGGACCAAACTCCTTGAGTTCAAATCTTGGCTTTACCATGCGCTACCTGTGTGACCTTGGGCAAGTCCTTGGGTCTTTCTGCACTTAAGTTTATTCAACTTTAAAGTAGGCATAACTCCTACCATGTAGGGTTTTTGTAAAGATTAAATGAGGTAACAGGTGGGAAGCATGTAGCACTTCTCTCACTCACTAAGTCCAGATAATGTCGGCTATTGTTGTTATCTTTAGGGACGGGCATATCTCGCCTTCCCAGGGCAACAGTGAGTTCCTTGTCTCTTCCTTTGCTCCTGCTACCCGGGGCGCTCAGCCCAGTGCAGATGTGCCTAGTGGGGGCGCTTAGTCACCGGGTCCCGCAGCTTCAGAGGGCAGGTAAGCATGAGTGTTCCTCTCTTCCCAGGCTCCTTCACATCTGAGTCACGCCTCCACCGCTCTCCCTACGGAGGTGCTTCCTTGAGCCTCAGCTCTCTGCCTTTCACAATAAGCTCAGTCACTTACTTGCCCCTCTCTGCATGTTGAGGTCATAAGCAGACATGATCAGTATTGCCCATGGCTGGGCCTTGGGGAAACCTCGAAGGAGTTAAGAGTCTTGATAGGCAGGTGACAGCAACTTGACTCTCTAGCAGGTGGCTTTGGCTGGTTGGCCATATTTCAAAAACACTAGTGGCCTCTGAATTGACTGATGACCCAATGCTGGGTCACAGTATTTCATCTGGCTGCCCTTGGACTAAGTGACGACTCAGACACAGCCCCATCTAGATGGGACATATTTGGGAGTTTTTGTTTTATTCCCTTTCAGTCCCCAGTCCTTGGAGTTCTCTAACTCCTGTGAGGGGGTTTGGGGGTGTTCGAAGTTCAGACCCTCATCTTGAAAGACTCAGTGTGTCTTAGATAGTTTAGTGTTCCAAGCTTCAGGTTTCTAGACAGACCTAGGTTTGAAACCTGGCTCAGCTTGTTGTTAACTGCGACCCTGAACTTCATCATTTGTTTCACTGAGTCTGTTCCCCATCTGTAAAATGGGGACAATAGCATTTGCTTTGCAGGTTGTGAGGATTTCATGCGGGTGAACTACCTGCTATAGTGTCTAGGACATAGTTGTAGCCAGTACCGTTGCTCTGCAATGGGGGAGAGGCGCTGGACCAAGAGTCGGGAAGTGAGAGTCTGTTTCCGCTCTACTGCTCACTGGCTGTGCCAACCTTAGGCAAGTGAACTCCCCTCTCTGAGCTGGTGTTTCTTCAATGTGAAATGAAAGGTTTGGATTTGAAGGTCACTCAGGTTCTTTCCAGCTATCTAAGATCTATGACTTTGAAGGTACCCCCCCAAAAAGAAAAAAACGGAAGGAAAGAATTAGTACCAGATGCCTTTGTCTGCCAAAATGACATTTCACAAAATCACACTTGTCTGCCAGGGCCTGGATGCCTCCTTCTGAAAGCCACCCCACCCTGCAGCCTCTAGGGAGAACCCCCAACCACAGAAGCTGTTTGCAAGACCCCAGGAGGCTGCCTGGAGCCATAGCGAGGCCAGGGGAAGGGAGGCCCGCAGCCTGGACCTCCCCCTTCGGTGCCTTGGGCAAGTGTCGCCCTTCACTTCCCCAGAATGGATTAGTTTACGACAAGGGAGGGACCTTTCTTCTGGAGCCTGAGGGTGTCCTGACCTATTGTAAAACAGGCCCACCAGGGCAATAGAACTTTTTTTTTTTTGGACTAGTGACCTTTGACCCCTCCCCTCTACTGGCCCACCTAGCGGTCTGAGAAACCCCCAGCAGGAGACCAAGGCTGGGAATGGAGGAGGCCCGAGGAGGTGAGGCAGCCAGCATCCCTAAGAATGAGAATTACCTCCCACCCACCCCTGCCCCGCCACCCCTGTAAGAGTCTCTGTTTAGGTAGAGCCCCACTGAGTTATGGAGGATAATATAGGTGGGATTTACAGAAAATAAAAAAGAATTGGTTTCAACTAGTTCTACCAGTTTTTACCCCGCCCCCCCACAGTCAAACATCACTTAACCATTTTAATGTAACACATTTTCCTTTACAGAGACAGTGGGTGTAGAGGAATTTATTCATGGTAACTGACGAACACAGGTAGCTTTTATCAAGCTCATAGTGTCCAAACTGTGCCAAATATTTAATACCCATTAATTTATTATTCAAAATATTATTATTTTGTTAAAAATAATGAAAATATTAGTTAAAAATAGAAAAATAATATTTAAAATATTATCCCCCCATATTTCCCATGGGGGAAAATATGATTTTCATTTTTTAGGTGGGAAGACTGCGGCTCAGAAAGGTAAAGTGATTTTCTCAAGGGAAGGGGTAGGACTTGAACCCAGGGCCCACGTTACTCCAGAACATCAGCTGTAGCCATGACTGCATGTGCAAACTGAAGCCTTGTTAGGAAGCTCTGCCCAGACTATAAAGAGACACAGATCTGCCCACCTTCTGTGAAAGCCCAGGCTCTGTTTTACGGAAGACCCCTCTGATCATCTCTGGTCCTTTGAGAGCTGCGGGAACTGAAACATAGCGAGGAAAGGCGGCTTGTCTGAGCCATACGTGAAGGGGGCAGAGCTCAGTGGTCTTCACGCCTCTGTCTGTAGGAAAGAGGCCAGCTTGGGGGTAAGAGTGCGAAGGGGGACCTTGTCTCCCAATCACCGTCATGTCCAATGGCCAGTAACCATGAACTTTTCCCTCCTTTGCCTTCTGTCCAGCAATTGCAGGGTCCAGATACGGCCAGTTTTGAAGATAACGTTTCTGTAGCAATTCTGTGATATTGAAATCCTTTCTAGGCCCCAGACCACTCCTGAGCTAGTTCCCTTTGTAGCTTAGAAGTTGCTTTCCTCTTCCTAGTTCCTTGCAACTGTTAGACTCAGCTCAAGTCCACTTCCTTCCCCTCCTTTCCCTGTATCTTCCTGAGGAGTTAGCTCCCTCTTCTTCATGGCACCAGGCTCTAGGCAGTTTACTCCATAATTCTCCTGGACCCAAGTCACTTCTGAATTCCCCAAGTCGTGTCAGGGAATCCCACAACTGCATTCTGGGTAGCACAAGAATGCCCAAGAATGCTCCAGGCAGAAAGGATTCTGGGATCAAAACATTTGGGAAAAGCTTCATACCAGGCCATCAAGGCAAGTCCCTGGAAAGTCCTGCAGTCAGGAAACCTGTCTTGTTTGTGTTTTTAACCCAGAATTTCTCAAACTGAGATGACCGTGAAATCATCTCCCGCATCCTCACCATGTATCTATAGCAACGCACAGAACCAGTGGTCCTCTGTGGAAGACACTTTGGGAAATGCTGCCCCCAGCCCCGTACCAAAGCATGGAGTTGACCTTCATTGATTTAAACCCTTCCTGTTTCTCTGGGCTAATTTCACAGGTAATCTAAGGAGATGTCTGCTCTGTAGGGTCTTTGAGAAAGACATACTCAAAAGGGATGAACACTTTCCTAACAAGATTTCGTGAGGATGCTATTAGAAAAGATCAAGCATTTTCCAGAATTTGGGAAAGGGGAGTAGAATGTAGACAATCAGGGTTAACCAAACTTTTATTTGCCTTCTAGTCAAAAGACCCAAGCCAGGGGTGTGATGTGATGGGGAATAAAGTCCAGAACCCAACACGAGGTAAATAGCTTTGGGGCGAATGAATAAATGAACGAATGGACTTTGTGGTCAGAAAGCTGGGAGCCTGGCTGACTGAATGCATGTGTGCATGCGTAAATGAACGCACAAAGGATCAGCTCGTCTCCCAACCTCCAGCCTCGTGCGTTTCACGCTCCCTGCCATGAGGACAGATACTCCTTCTTCAAACCCAGGTCTCATCAGGCTGCTCTTCCGATCAGGAGACCCTGGTGGCTGCCCACTGCCTTCAGGAAAACAGTCACGTGGCTCAACCTGGCATTGAAATCCTGCAAAGCAAAACTCCACCCAGCCTTTCCATCCTTCCCCCTCACTGGAGTGCCACTCACCATTCCCAAATGCACTTTATGTTGGTCTTTCTCCCTTTCTGTCTTTTCTCAAACTACTCTCTCTGCCTCACGTTTCTCCTGCCCTGACTGTTACTTGGTCAATCCTGGCAGTGTTTTGAGGCTCAGCTCAGAACCTACCACCCATGCTGAAGAAGTCAGATACAAAAAGCGGACAGTATGAGGGTGAAGAACAGGCAAAACCAATCTGTTGTAGAAAAACAGAGCTGGGGTTGCCTTTGGGGAGTAGGCACTGACTGGAAGAGGCGCCAAGGGGCTCTGGGGGAAATATTCTACACCTTGATGCTGGTGGTAGTTAGTTACATGAGTGCATACATTTGTCAGAAGTCATTGAACTTAGACCCGTGCATTTCTTTGTATTGTAAATTTAATCCAAAAATAAAAATTGTGCCACTTGGATCTCCCCGGCAAGAGTTCACCCCTTTGTTCACTATTCTCTCCAAGCACTTTGTCTGTTTGACAGCACACCACTGAACACAGACAGCCTTCTGTGAGGGTCACTCGTGGCCACGTCCGGTTCCTTCCCCGGCTGCATGTGAGGTGCCCCTTCGGCCCTCGCTTAGCAAGCATTCAGCAAACACGAGATTGATGAGGCCAGGTCCAGGACACTAAAGAACAGTGTCTATCAGGTGTTAAGTACCCACTGTGTGCCAGGCCGCACGCTAAGTTCCCTACACACATATTTAACTCTATGAATGCATGCGTTCATACCTACAGGTATATACATACACAGATATGTATACACACACACACATATAACCCCCATGAGATAAGTACTGAGCAGCCATTAAGCTTGAAAATAGGCAACTATGCATAACAAACGAGAATGGTTTGGCTGTATTGCATTATAGTACAGCAAACAACAGCATCTGTACCAAACTTTGTGGTCACTGCGCGACAGTGTGCATGTGTACGTACACATGGCCACCCGTGTCCAGTCTACACTGAGAACACTGAAGGCCAAGGTCGGAGACACACGTGGTGCTGGTGCAGGACGCCAGCCCGGGACGGCTGCCGTGGGAGCCACGCACTGGACGGCCTCCAGAGAGGCGCCGGATCATCCAAAAGAAATGTGGGGCTTCTTCTGGACAAGAGACTTAAAAACAGCGGTTTCTCTGGACATGGAAATTTTATGTGAGTGAGGGTGCGTGTGCGCTTCCTGAGAAGAGTCAAGGCCGTGTCGGGCTTCCACGCCTCCGGGAAGGGGGTGCTTCGCAAGAGGAGCCCTTGGGTTTATCGTCCTAACTGCGCCACCGACCAGCTGCAAGATGCGACCTTGGGCGGGTGACTTACTACCACCCAGGGTGGTGTGACCACAGTGCCTACCTCATGGCGTTTTAGGGGAGGATTCTCTGAGCTCATGCGTGTAAATCTCTCAGCACGTGTAAGTTCCCAGTAAATGTTTGTCGCGTTTACTATTGTTACTTCACCATTTTTACGGTGATTATAACGCCCTGCCCTCCTCCCCCTCCCCCGACCCACCCGCCCCCAGCAGTCCTCGGGAGTGCTCCCGGCCCCTCCCTTTCCTCAGAGGACAGAAACCCAGGATGTGGTTCTCTCCGAGCAGTTGTGACAAATAGTTTCATCATGAACACTTAGCACAGCACCCAGTCAGCCCAGGGATCCCTAGAGGATTTGGGGGGGAAATCTTTCCTTATTTTTTTTAAAGAATCCTTGCCCCCCGTTTTGGGCTTCTCCTTCCCCAACTCATCCCGAGATGAGGCGGTTGGAAGCCTTACGATGGGACCAGTGGGGCCACGGTGATGCGAGACCCAGCTCTGAAGTGCAGGTGAAGTCCAGGCCTTGGACTCTGGGGGTCGATGGGGGGATGGAGCCCTGCCCATTGGAACCTTGCTTGCCCTTTGGGATTCCACCTGAGGGGGCTGGCTGGGGATGAGGGGCGCCCACTGCAGATCTGAAGACCAGACCTCGGGGGTTCCTGGCCTCCGCCCAAAGCAACCCTCTGTCGGGTGGAGAACTTGCCAGGAAAAACCCTCTCAACAATTGAAGCTTCGGCCTTTTTAATCTGGAGAGTTCAACAGGCAAGTGTTAGGATCACAGAAGCAACCCACGCGCCCTGATAGGAACAACAAACAAAAATGCTGATAAATACAAGGAAAAAACTCAGTCCTGATGACGTTTTTCACCCAGAGAGAACCCCTGCTGTTCTCCCCTCTGGTTTTCTCTGCCTGGAGGAGGGCCGCCACCCCACCGTTCCAGCACAGCTCCGTGGGCGGGACCCTCATCACGGCCCCGCATCCGCGGGCTGGACGCTGAGGCCTCCAAGCCTTGTTTCCTCAGTCGTGAAACGAAAATAAAGACAGCATCTATGTCATCGGGTTGAAATGATGCCTAAATATGACTCAATAAATGCTAGTTCTTGGTATGGCAAGTACATATTCTCACCCCCAAAATACTCTCACACCGAGACACTGTTTGTAACCTGCCTTTTCCCCTCACACCAGGTAACAATGTGAGTCTCTTTCCAGCATGAAATATTCGTTAAACAAAAAATGGTTTTATTTATTTTCAGAGAGAGGAGAAGGGAGGGAAAAAGAGAGCGAGAGAAACATCAATGTGTGGGAGAAACATTGATTGGTTGCCTCTTGCACGCCCCCAACTGGGGACCTGGCCCGCAAACCAGGCATGTGCCATGACTGGGAACCGCACAGGTGAGGCTTCAGTACACAGGCTGGTGCGAATCCACTGAGCCACACCAGCCAGGGCTAAATAGTCCCTAATGACCTTTGTATGGAAGACCTGGCCTCATTTACTAGTCCCCCACGGTGGACACTCTGGTGATATCCAGTGTTTCATTATTACAAACAGTGCTACGTCTTTGTGCCCAGACTTAATTATTTCCTTGGGGCCAGTTTCAAGGGGGAAAAGTGCAGGGTTTTGCGGGAATATAGTTTTATACTTGATACCTGTTACCAGACTGCCCCCCAGAGAGGTTGTGCTAAGTTCCTTTCCCACCAGCAAGGCATGAGAGTGATGAGTTCACTGAACCATCACCAACACTGGCTTTTATCATTTTTGTTTATCTTGAAACAATTATTCTTGAGCAAGGGAATTTCTTTTATCTACCTGATTCAACTGGGAACTCCTGGAGGGCAGGACAGGCAGTTCCTTCATCTCTGGGTAGCTCCCAAACCTCGTGCATGCTCTGCCCATAGTAGGCACTCAAGAAATATCTGAACGGAGTCTCAGAAGCCCAGAGTAACTGTTTAAGTGCCCTGGACAGCCAGTTCCTCTTCGGTGCAAAGCCCAACAACCAGGAATTGTGCCTGGATGGAACTCAGAGACTCCACACAGAGCAAGGCAAAGGCATTTCCAGAGGCCCTGCCCGGATGACATTCAGATGTTAATCAGCCAAGTGACACGTTCTGAGATCAGCCTGGGCTGGGGCCACTTCTCTGCCAGCAGATTTGCATGTGTAACCTGAGATCCAGCACAGTTTCAAATCCGAAGGGGAGCTCCGAGCCAGGCTTCCTGGGTTTCGCGCTGTCACCATTTTGGCAGTGGCTCAGGACACGTCATTTCACCCTTTTGGGCTTGGTGTCCCCATCTGTTTATTGGGGGAGCTTAATAGTGTTCCCACCGGAGGTATTTTAACAATCACAGGGTTCTGCCTCCCTCTCCCTTCTAACATTTAGTGAGGATTTATGATGCCAGTCGCCTGGTGCCCAGAGGGGAGGAAGCCTGGAGCATCGCGACCCTTGCTCCTGGGCCAGGGAGCCGAGCCCGGGAGCACGTGAGGACTCCACAGCCCAGCACAGCCAGCTGCCAGGGGAAGCCATCTTTGTCATCGGCCACTCCAGTTACTCCTTTTGTCCAGGAGTTCCAGTCCCCAGTCCCGCTGCAGGGGGACAGCGCCTACCAACTTCTTCCTGGACTTGTCCTGTCCACAGCTCCCCTCAGCGCCAAGGCAGGGTGACGCCAGAAGTGGCCACTCTTTTGCAGGCCAGACCCAAGTGTCAGGCCACCGGTGGGCGGGGCAGCTGAAGGATGAGACGGGGAAGAGAGGCCCCGGCCTCGCCCCCACCACCAGCTCATGCTTCCCCTGCTTTGTTTTTAGGATCATCTTTTCCACAGGGTATCTTTTATTTAACCTAATTTATAAAAACTATTATTTCAACATGTCATTAATATAAACAATTAATGAGGTATTTTATATATACCATATTTTTCGGACCATAAGACACACCTAGGTTTAAGAGGAGGAAAATAGGCAAAAAAATTTTGAAGCAAAAAATGTGGTAAAATATTTAATAACATAAATAACATAGTATTTCACCAATGCGAGCCAGGTAAGCTACATTCGGACTATAAGATGCACCCTCATTTTCCTCCCAAATTTCGGGGGGGGGGTGCGTCTTATAGTCAGAAAAATACAGTATGTTTTTTGTACAAGTCTTCGAAATCTGATATGTATTTTACACCTGCAACCCATCTCTGTTTGGATCCTAGACTTTCAGGGGCTAGGGGTCAGAAACGACCCAGATAGCCACCAGCCGATGAACAGCCGAACCAAGGGCGGTGTATCCGTCCGGTGGGATATTATCCAACCACAAAAACATAAAGTACAATGTGGAGGAACCTTTGAGAACACGCTCAGTGAGAGAAGCCAGACACAGAAGACCACTCACTGAATGACTCCATTTATGTGGAAAGGTCCAGAATAAGCAAATCCGTAGAGACAGAGAGTAGATTATGGCTGCCAGGGACTGGGGCTTGGGGCAAGTGCGGGATGACTAATTAATAGGTGCAGGGTTTCTCATCGGGGTGATGGAATGTTCTGGAGTTAGTGGTGTGGTTGCATAACCTCGTGAATATATGAACAGCCACTGAGTTGTAGACATCAAAATGGTGACTCTAATGGCACGTGAATTATATCAATAAACATGAATGGTAAAATATATTAAAAGTTAAATGTATTTCTACCAAAGCAATAAAGTTGTCTGTAATAGGAAAATATTTTATACTGGCTCAGTTTCCAAGTTTAAATGTAAACTAGCGAAGATTAAATAAAATTTAAAATTCAGTTCTCAGTCACACCAGCCACAGCTCAAGTTTCTAAAGCCCCCGTGACCAGTGGCCACCGTGACAGACGATGCAGCTCTGAGGTGTTGCTGCTCCAGGTGACCCACTGAGGTTCTGACGGGCCACCCCTGGCCACTCCCTGGGTGAGTCCTGAAGGACTGGAGACAGATTGGTACGAGGACAGAGGGGTGAATGAATGAAGCTGTAAGGGTATATGCACCCCTTTTCTCCCCACCATGATGCAAAATCATACCAATTATATCTTACCTTTCCAGCAGCAACTCTGTAGCTGAGGCATTCCACAGGTTGTCAAAATCGGAAGGAACTGAAGTAACCAGTTTTCAAAACTTCTCCTTCTCTTTGTGGTGCACCGTTCCGTAGGTTGTGACCACAGTCAAGACGCAGAACGGTTCTGTCACTCCCCAGTTCCCTTCTGATTGTTTTGCACTTTCGTTTTTTGGTTGCCGACCATTTACCAAGCTCCAGCTTTGCCCTGCACGGGAGCTTTCTTACTCAGTCCCCTCGACAGCCCTATGGAGCGGGCCTTCGGTTCTGTCTCCTCAAAGACAGCCCCTGGTGGAGTGTGGGCATGTGAGCCCAGATCCACCAGCTCCAAAGTCCACTTTACTCCCCCTTCAGCACTGGGGCCGCTCAGAAGGCTCTCCTTGCACCTCCTTGCAGGAAGGGAGGTGCAGCAGAACAACCGAGGAGCAGGGACCAGCAGCCAGCTGCTGCGGTCTTTCTCCCCATCCCGTGGGAAACTACCATCTGGGGTTTCAAAATCCGTTTTCAGGCTTCATTTTTGGCTAAAAATGTTATTTTACTCCCAAAGGACCTATTGTCATCTTTTGGATCTTCTAGATCTGTTTCATTATGTTTTTAATTTAAATATTTTATTGTTTATGCAATTGCAGTTGTCCAGATTTCCCCCCCTTTGCCCCCTCCATCCAGCCCGCTCCCCACTCCCACAGGCAATCCCCGCACCGGTGTCCACGTCCATGGGTCAGTGCAACTGCATTCTTTGACGGGTTTCCTCACCTCCGCCCGCCCGTCTTGCAGCTGTCAGCCTGTTCCATGCTTCTATGCCTCTGGCTCTGTTTTGCTCCTAAGTTTATTTTGTTCATTAGATTCCACTTATAAGAGAGATCGTATGGTATTTGTCTTTCACAGACTGGCTATTTGACTTAGCATGATAAATCAACAAACAACAAGTGCTGGCAAGGATGCAGAGAAAAGAGAACCCTCGTGCACTGTTGGTGAGAATGCACACCGGTGCAGCCACTGTGGAAAACAGTCTGGAATTTCCTCAAAACACGAACAATGGACCTGCCTTTTGACCCAGCGATTCCACTGCTGGGAATATACCCTGGTTCTGTTTTATAAATTCCTCTCCTTCCTCAAAGTGGGATGACACCCAGACTTCCCAGTTTTAACTTTGGGTGAGGAGGGGGTCCGGCCGTTTGGAGGGAGCTGAGGAGGCCTCTCTGAGGTCCTGCTGAGAATTCAGCCCCAGCAGAGAAGGCTGGTTCCACACGCAGGTTCTGGTCGCCTCAACCCAAGCTGAACCAGCAAATTTTTGTAAACAAACCCCCTCTGAGAACTCTGCAGTGAGTCTAACCCCCAGCCTTTCCGGGCAAAGCACAGGCGAGGGGAAACCAAACATTTTAGGGCTGTGGAAAGGCAGCCGCTCCCGCCCTGTGCGCTTCTGTGACAGCTCTCATTCTGGGAAGCAGCCAGAACTTAAAAAAAAAAAAAAAAAAATTAAAAAAAAGGAAAGAAAAAGAAAGTGCTACAGAACCAAACACCAATGACGAACGAGAATGTCTCTTTAGCTTCCACTTTCTGGGCTTGGGGGGAGGTGGGCCTGAATTGCAAAAGGTGGTATAAATTACCAAAAATAAATAAAGAGATTTTGTTTTGGCCTAAATCTGAGAGACAGTTTAAACTAAGCTTGGGTTTGATTTACCAAGGATATCCTGGGGTTTATGGGTTTACTTTTTTTTTTTTTTAAGTCTCAAATATAATATATGTTTGTTGGAGAAATTTTTCAAACTTGCCGAAAGCAAATAAATAACCAAAACATGTAGAACCACATTATTCCACCATTCAATGCTTTTTCCCCCCATTTTTTAAAATTAAAGCATAGTTGACATACAATATGGTACTAGTTTCAGGCGTACAGCTTAGTGATGCAGCATTTATATTCCCTACGGTGTGATCACCACAGTGTTGTCGGTGCTAATATTTTAAACCTTCCAAACTTTTTTTTTCTGTTCTAAGTGGATTTGTGCACACAATTGGAATTGCACACAAGGTACTGGGTCTTACGGACTTGCTTTAAAAAGTAATAAAACTGTATCAATGGTTTTTCTGTGTTGTTTTTTTAAATGGCCCTATCAATAGTTCTGAGGCACATCAGGTAAATTATTAATATAACCAGAAATGATGCCCCGCCTGCTGGGAGATGAAGATGATTAAGCACAGCAGCTTCGGGGTGGCTTACTAAGGAGATAAAAAACTCCAGCTCTGCTCGGGAAGCTCGGCTGTTCGGCCGTCCAGGCCCCAGATGAAAGGGCAGCGGCAGGGCCGAGTCAGCAACTCTGCATTCGCCCTGCCGCCACCTGTTTTATTAAGCGTGCTGGTGTGTCCAACGCCTCGGAATGAAAAGAAAGGCTTTTTTTTTTTTGGTGAACAATGATTGTGTCCCCTCACATCCACCCCTCCCCCGCACACCTCAGCATAGCAGCTGGAGGCTGAGCCTTTGGGGAAAGCACAGGACCTACCTCAGGAACCAGGGCGCTCGAAATACAGTAGAGAGGAGGTGACCCTGCTGCCTGTGAAGACCAATGCCTGGGCCTCTGAAGTGGAAAAGAAATGTGTGTACAAACTCTCCTCAGTTCCATGACAGTTTCGTGTGCTGTGTTTGCCTCTGGGGCCAGGAAATGGGAAGCTCATGGCCCTTGGTGAGGAAGACCCCACCCAACCCCACTTGATCTGAGCTGAAATAGTCCCTGTCTGTCCACAGGCATGAGCTGTCCTTCTGTCCTTCAGCCTGCCCCTTGTCCTTCCCAGTGAAGCAACTTAGCTGCCCGGTACAATGTCGAACTTAGCAACGATGCTGTAGATGACCTATAAAAATCCAGGGACAGAAGGCTCAGGAAGAAGGAAACACTAATTAAGGAAATCCTGAATCTCCTAAGCATGCTCATTAATGAGAGGGAACATAATAACAGGCAACGTGGAGAAGCTCATAAACTACCAACAAAGCCCAGCATAGTTGAGGGTGGGGCCTGGCAGATGGAGCCCAGGTTCATTTCTGGGGTTAATGCAACCCTCCTGGTCCTTGGGATTACGCCACGCCAGGCACGGCGTTTCCTTCCCGCCTCCCTGGCAGAGATGAGTAAATTTGAGGGAGGCGATCGCAGCACAGTCACCGCCAACCGGAGCGATACTCGCTCTGGGCCAGAGGGAAGTGGTCACCAGAGATGAGTAGAACACGTGCTTTGTCTTGGAGAGGTGCACCCAGGTTGGTAAATAGCATCCCCCTCCCTCCCCCTCTCCCTATTGCACATCTTCCCCTCCCTGTCTTCTATCACGGAAAATAAGGGAGAGGCGGGAAATAAAGACAGGACAGCCTGGGCTTCTAAAGTCCCTTTGGCTCTGCGAGCTCCTGGCTCTACCCTGGCAAAAGAACAACACGCTCCCCTAGAGAAAAACTGGGGAACAGAACGGTTCATTGACTGAAGTCCACTCACCCAGCAGATGGGGGATCAGTTTCATCTGCGTCCCATGAAAGATCCTGTTGCTCACTATAAGCCCCACAATTTGGATGTCTTAACATAAGCAAAGGAAACCCCTTGACTTAGTCCACATTTTCATGGCTCAGGGTCTGGACAGAAACACCACAGGTGGCACGTACAATACCCAGAGGTTTCCTAATGCTGTGGTGACCGTGTCTATGTGGACAGCGATTTCAGGACTAAAGCCTACCAGTAACAACAACGGTCAGTGAACGGCCCCCTGCCCCTCACGGAACCCTTGTCTGTTTCAGGCGCATGCAGACACATGTATCTTCTCATCTAGTCCTCGCAGCAGACCTGGGAGGAAACCCAGGCTCAGAGAGGCGATGCGATTGCGCAGGGTCACACAGCATCGCGCCAGGAATCGAACCCAGGGCTGCTGAGTTCCAGGGCCCAGGTTCCTGGCTGTGGGATTACAGCCAGCACGTGGTAGTGTTTGGGATGCAAACCGGGATAGAGGTCACGATACAGGGCTATGGAGCCAGAAAGTTCTTGGAGCGTCTTGGCCACTTTAGGGTGAATCACTGTGCCTCCCTGAGCCTCAGTTTCCTCATCTATAAAACTGTAAAAGTAAAGTCCTTTGTGGGGATTAAATGAGATACGTCACATAAAGCGCTTAGCACACGGCAGTTGTCAGTCCCTGGGCTGGGAGTGCTGGCTTCTGGGGGCACCAGGCGGGAGGGGCTGGGGAGGCCGGGCAGAAGCCTTAGAGGAACTGCAGAAAGTGGTGCGCCTCATATCCATGATTTCAATGAAACCCATAATTATAACCCCTCCTGCCACCCCCAGCCCTGGGGCAGTGATAGGATCTTTGCAGTTCTCCAGGGTCAGGACTGATCATCGCCCGGACGGGCAGCCAAGGTTCCATGGAAGACGGGTGGGGAGCAATCGCCGGCCCTTTTCTGAGTCAGGTGGCAGGACACACCCAGAACCGCACCGCGGGGCACCCCCCCCAACGGAGAGTTGCCGCTGCCCCTTTCACAGGAGATTGCGGAGTGAGATCGAAAGCCCTGGAGTTTCTGCCCAGGTTCTCTTCTTTTTCACCAAGAGTTCATGTGTAATATGCTGAACTTGCACTAAATTCACATTAAATAATAGCCCCTGTCAACGGAATTCTTACCATACACTAGGCTCTGGGCTGGGCACATTTTACATATGATCTTATTTAATTCTCCTAACAGTCTTGTGGGGTGGAATCAAGTGCATATATGTATCTAACAGTTACATGTGCCAGGCCCCATTCTGAGCACTTCGTGTGTATTAATTTACCCAGGCCTATGAGGTGAGTCCTATTATTACCCCCTTTTCACAGATGGGGAAACTGTGGGTCAAAGAGATTGAGTAACCTAACCTGCTCCAGGTGACAGGGCTTGAAAATGAGGGAGCCGGTCCTTAAAGCAGGGCAGTCTGGTCCTGGCCACCTACTTACCCCCACCCTATACACTGCTGTTCGTATCCCCATTTGGCAGGGGAGTAAACTGAGGCTCAGAGACAGCCCACAGCTAGTCAGTGTCAGAGCTGGGGTCTGGGGCCAGGGCCCAGGCTCAAATCTCTGTGCGATTGGTTTCCGTCCTGACTGCAGCTGGCCTTCAGGTGGACATGAATAATGTGACTAACGAGGAAGAGGGGGCAGACTGCCTGGCCCCCAGGAACAGCCACACCTCATCGCCCTGGTGAGGGGTTGTTATCCTCCTCATTTTGTGAAGGAGAAAAATGAGGTCCCGAGGGGTTTGGTTATTGGCCAGCCACAGAGCTATGGGGCTGAGACTCCGACTCCTACTGGTGACCTGAAGTCCAAGAGCATCCGTCCTACTGGTCCAGGTGTCAGAAATTCCACTCTAAGGAATCCATTCTTTTGGGTCATGAAGGTGTTTGGTCTTCAAATTGTTTAAAAGGCATTTGCTGAGCAGTGACCTTGTTCCCGGTGTTGTGCCGAGTCAGGGGCCTTCAAACTTTTGTAGAGGCCCAGGAGCTCCAAGGGAGGGTCCCAGGCAAGGTCTAAGGGGACCACACAGGAAGGGTTACCCCCACACTCCACCCCTGCCCCTACTCTGTCAAGAACTGCTTTCTTTGCATCTGCTTTATGCTGAGATGCACATAGATTTTCTTTTGGAGAAAGAGGCCCACCCCCAAAAATGCTTGAAAATCACTGTGTTTGGTCTTTGGACAGACATACAGACAAATCCATTGCAGTGCAGCGGCAGGCTCTGCAACCTCCCAGGTAGGTGTGATATGAGGATACAACTTGAAAGAAGTGTAAGCTCTGGGGCAACCACTGAGCAGTCAGGGAAGGCTTCTTGGAGGAGGGGACATTGAACTGAGCTAGCAAGGATTGGATTCTCCAAGCAACCAAGGCGAGGAAGAGCATTCCAGACAGAGGGAACAGCATGGCAAAGGCTGTGGTGGAAATGGAGGGAGCCTGAAGGAGCCCTGGAATGGAAGACTTTGAGACACCGGCATGTTATTGCCAGCTCCTGGCTGAACATGGACTCACGGGGTAGGTGACTTTTCAACTGTCATTGACTCTTACTGTCAATATACCCATTGCATCTGAGGGGTCAGAAGAACTATTTACTACGCCAGGCACTATGCTGGGCTGTAGGGACAAGGACATGAGCTAGACAGAGTTCCCTCTCTCTGGCATGCCAACATCTAGTGTGTGGAGGGGTTTGAAGATGCAACCTTGGGTGCTGGTCAATGGGAATTTCTTAGGGTGGGATGTGGGGGTGGGAGGTAGGGGTTGGGGTGATGAAGAGTCAGCTGTTGAAGCCCACAGGCGGGCGAGGTGCAATGCATTCTAACAGGGACGACCAGGGAGGGCTTTACCGGTAGAGTGGCATCCGAGTTTGACCGGCAGACGTGAGGAGGACTGTGACAGAGAGCGGTGGGAGCGCACATTCCAGGCCAAGGGAGGAACGGCAGTGGGAAAGGCCTGGAGGAACGCATGGCTGTGACGAGGGCACAGGGAGCAGCCGGCCAGGCTGGGGGCGCAGCATTCGGTGCAGGAAAGGAGGTGGAAGGAGATCAGACTGGAAACTTCTGTCGGAACGGACTGAGGAAAAATAGGAAAGAGGCAAGCGAAGGTGTCCGAACCTAATGGTTTGGGCATTGGGACCTGGACACCGTCCTGAGCAGGGCACAACCCCACCCTCATGTCACCACCTGGTGGGGTGTCCGCCTCCTGGAGTGCCTCTGAGGGACAGCGTCTCACAGTGGCAAGGAGGGCAGCTTCTGGAGCCAGTTGTGTGGGTTCAGGTCCAGCTGCTCTGCTAACTAGCCCTGTGACCTTGGACCAGTCACTTTGCTTCTCTGAGGCCTCAGTTTGCTCATCTGTAAGATGGGGGCAGTAATACTTACCTCCTAGGATTGGTGTGAGGATTAAATTAGTTAGTACTCAGAAGGCACAGCACAGAGCCAGTCACAGAGCAGAAATGCCTGTTCCGCTCCTGCCGTTCACTGCTCTCCCCTCTGGAGGTGCGTGGAGGCGGAGCCACAAGGGTTCCATTCATGCACTGGTCCATTTGATAGTTTGGTCATCCCGTTGGTCAAGCATCCCACTTCCTTCCTTGGCTCCACCCCCTTCCACAAACACATGTTGAGTAATTACTCTGTTCACTGCTTCCTTCTTATTTTAAAAGATTCCACAACTAAAATGTTTATACAATTCAAACTATTCTCTCAGTCTATTTAGTCATAGTTTTGTTAGAATGAAAAGATATGTTTGGGCCATTTAGGAAGTTTAGAGCACCGACAAAGCTGAACATATCTGTAACACGAGACAACACTTATGAAGCACGTACTGGTGGCACACATTGGATTGCAGCTACTCTCTACGGGTTCATGGCCTTCGACTTGGTGTTGGGGGAGGTGGGGGATGAGACGCTCGGTTTAGTCCTGGTCCTTGATTTTTCAGCTCAGACATTCCACAGGGCACTGATCTCTGCCAGCCCGTGCTGAGCGCGGGTTTATGGTGAGGCATAAGCTGCAGCCCTGCCCTCAGGGACCTGCCATCCCAGCCCTGAGCCCCGGCTCTGGACCAGGGGGTTCCAGGCTGAGTAGTCTCAGGGGACCCCCAAGACAAGAGCAGAACCCCAGGGCTATACCAAAGGTGACAGGGGAGGGGAGGAGAGGGCTGTCATTTCAGAGGGAAAAAGTCTTTGATTTGGCTTGATGTCACACAGTCATTTTATTGACTAGCATCCTCAGCACCCAGATTGTCGCATGGTTTTAGGGACAGCCCGATGAGGGGAAGGACAGAGCACAGAACAGATGAAAAAGGTGCCAGTCTGGAGCTCTGGGGCCAACAGCCCTTCCCCAAACCTCAACTGAAGCCCCCAGGCTCAGGGACAATGGTGATGCTAACAGTGGCTGTTTTTGTGTACCTACTACGTGTCAGGCTCTGTGCTAGGTATTGATTCTCGGCTCTGCGAGGGAAGGGCAACCGAGCTCAGATATTGACACTTCCAACATCACACAACCTGCTAGTGGGCTGGCATGGGCACCAGGGAGCTGGCGGAATGCCACCTTGAACCTTAGAAGCACAAGGTGAGAATTATCCTGGGGGTTGCTGGAAGGCTGAAGTATAAACAGTCCATCCTCAGGATTCTATCTTTGTGAATTTGCCTACTTGTAGAAATTTATTTGTAACCCCCAAATCCGTGCTCGAGGTGCTTTGCGTCCATCCTCACATGTGTGCAAGTGGTGAGAAAGTCGAGTTGCCCCGCCCACCGTTCCCTGCCGAGGCTGAACGAGGTGACTCTCTGCCTTCTTGTTTCGGCTGTGAGCGCTGCGGGCAAGGGTCCTTCTCCTAGACGATTTAGTGGCATGCTGTTCCGATTGCTTTGTGCTTGTTCTTGGTGATTTTACAATTTAAAAACACTAGGATGTGCCTTCCAGACAAAACCCACTGCGAGTCAGATGAGCTGCATTGAGTCATGAGTCCCAGGGCTGCTGGCCCTGGGGTCAGGTCAACGATTCATGTTAAGGGAGGCGCGTTTCACAGAAACACATAAAAGAAGGTGACGTGTTGATCAGTTCATGAACGTGTTGTGACCAGAGGCCCGCGGGAACATAAGCGCGCACTTCCTCACGGAGCAGCAGATCCGTCTTCACTAATTCAGAGTTGGTGGTGACTTTATAGATAAAACATAATAACTATTGCAAGTAATGAGAATTGGCTGTTTATAACAAAATGGGACTTGTTCATCAGAAGTACTTCTCTTTCAGTCCTGGCCGATGTGGCTCAGTGGGTTGGAGTGTCTGCCCATAGCCAGAAGGTTGGGGGTTTGATTCCTGGACAGGGCACAAGGCTGGGTTGCAGGTTCAATCCCCAGTCCAGGCGCATACGGAAGGCAGCTGATTAATGCTTCTTTTTTGCATTGATGCTTCTCTTTCTCCCTTCCTCTCTCTCTAAAAAAAATTATTTAAAAAAATGAAAAAAATTCATAAGGTGTATTCATTACTTTCCCCACCAAAGTGCAATGACTTCTTAATCTCCCTAATCAGACTGAGAAACGTTTACCATCAAACCAAAGGGCACGTGCCACGTCAGAGGGGTCGTTCACTACTTATCGTTCTGCAGTTTGCTTTTTTCGGGCAATGGCAGGCTGCAGCTTCCGTGTTCCACGGAGCTGTCTCACCCTCTGGAACTGCTTGTGCGGTGGGGGTGCTCTCATCAATTTAACCATTTCCCCCTTGGATGGGCATTTAGGCTGTTTCCGTCTTTCATTACCACAAACATTTTTTTTGCGCGTGCGGACAGGGGTTCGTAACTGAATCAAGGTGCTTTCCTTCCTGGAAGGAAGTCCCTGGGAGAGACGGGGATGGAGATTTGAGCAGATGCAGGGCAGAGCGAGGGCCAGGGACCAGCAACCTCGGTGGAGCTCCAATTACGGGTGAGAGAGACAGGTGCCTGGGCGGGCAGGGCCGGCCGCGGGCACCGGCCTCCTCGCTCCCGGCAGTGTGTGTGGTCCCGTTCCTCAGGCCCTTGTGCAAACACCGGCTTTGTCACAGGCTGAATGGGAAAGTCAGCCCCAAATTAGCACTAATGTGAGGGCGTTTAACCCTCTTGTGAGGCCCTTTGAGAAAGCACAAAAGGACTTTTTCAGGGGCTAGGCTGTCCAGCCCAAACAGGTCTGACTTGGAGCCGCACACCCAGCAGGAATGCCAGGCCCTCGGGAGCTGCCTCCCCAGGCAACTCGGCAGGTGGAATTCTGAATGCAGCTCAGGATTCTGCAGGCCTGCACTCCCAAGGCCGAGGGGCCAGGCGGCAGGATCTCATGGCAGGTTGGCACTTTGGCAGGGAGGCCTGGGTTCATATCCCACTTTTGCCCACACAGGCTGAGCGTCCTGGAGTGAATTCATTCTCCTTGGGAGCCTCATCCATAAAGTGAGGGAAAAATAGTAACAACTTCAAGAGCTTGTCAGGTGGGTACCCTGACAATGCAGGCCACCTCGGGAGGCTGTCCCTGAGGATGCTGTTTAGAATGCAGCATCCTCCTTCCCGGCCCCACATGTCTTTCCTGTATTATTTCTCTCCACGTCACTTGTTGCCTTCTAACCTGCTACATGAGCTACTTATTTTATGCCATTTATCATCTGTCTTCCCCAACCACAAGCTGCACCAGCAGGGAGCCCCAGACCCCTTGCTCACCACCTTATCCAAGAGCCTCAGGCAGAGCCTGGCACGCGGTATGTCTAGTGAAAGGCAGCTTCGGAGCAGCGGCTGCGGTGGGCACCACTCCTCTTCTCGGGGGGCTCCCAGGGTCCCTGAGGCCCTCGGTCATGGTTATCAGGATTCCCACCCTCCTCAGCTTGGAAACCAAGCAAGAGACTCATGAAAAACCACAGCAAAGGGCTCACTAGGCCTTGCCCAGCACCTTTCCCTGAGAGGAGTGTGTGCGCGGGTGTGTGTGTGTGTTTATTAATGTGTGTGTCTGTGTGTTTTTCCTTCAGCAAGGGAGCCTGAGGGGGCCACACTCTCCATCAGGGGTCTTCTCTTTCTCGCAAAATCTCGCAAAATGGAGGTGGGGTGCACTGTGGAGCGGAAGCTGCGCGCCACGTTTCGCTGGGCATGTGGCGGCCTGCCTGTGTGCTGGGTACAAGGAGGCGTGGGTGAGGCCCGGGGTTTGGCTGCCCCAGCGACCTGTCTGGGCCTGTCCACTTCTAATCTGACCAGAGAATCAGGGAACCGACTGAACCCCAAGTTTGAGGGGAGCTCAGCCTGGGACCCAGATCCATGAAGCACCCCAAGTCTGAACTCCAAGTCTCCTTGGCCTCGGTCCAAATTTCATCCCACAAGACGCCAAGTCCAAGGGCCTCGTGTGGGTGTTGGAGGTTTCAGATCCACAGACCACGGTTCCGAGAGGGACGCCGATGCTTCCTGAGCGCCCGCGAAGGGTGCGACCTGTGCGGGCCTGGGCGGGGACCGGCCCTCCGCCGAGCAGCTCCCGTAGGGCTGAGGGGGCGGAGGTTAGACAACAAAGAGCTGCTTAAACCACAGCTGCCGAGGGGGAGAACTATGAGGAACTGTGGGTGCTCCTAACTGGGCTCCTGAACTAGGCTGAGATGTCCTCTGAATAAGTAATATTTAAGCTGGAGCCGGAAGGATCGTCGGTGCCGGCTGAGCGGAGGGGCTGGGGCAGGGGGGTGGAGAGGAGAACGCAGTCTCAGGGGGAGGGAACGGCAGGTGCAAAGGCCCGGAAGGAAGCCAATACACAATGTCATTCCACTGCAACCCTGCGACACCCCAAAGAGGAAATTTCTTATTTTGCCGATGAAGAAAGGGAGATTACGTAATCTGCCCTGGGTTCCACAGTTGCATCCTGAGCACGTGGGGGTTTCCTGGGGACTCAACCTGAGTCACCTATGCCTCCAGAAGACCAGTCCCATTTACTTTTGGAAAATGTTCAAAAAGTCTCAGAGTTCATGAGGTTGCTGGGGAGGACTGTCGTCACCAAGGAGAGAGAGAGTGTGGAGGGGAAACTGGAGAATCCTGCTTCCGAGGTTACCGGCAAGGCGATTCCGGGATTCAAATGCCCTTCTCCAGCCGGGTTCCTCCTTGGATGCTGTCCCATCTGATCCGCCTGGCTGCAGTGAATCACAATGCAAAGTAGGCCAGACGTGTGTTTGTAAGTACATGAGCCAGGCCCGTGGCCCCGTTCCCTCCTCCTGCAAGGAAGCAGCTCTGCGGAGTCTCCAGACAAAACAGAGTCTCCTTGCCATTGGAGTTTAATTAATCACTGTTGATTTTCCCTGTGTCGTGGAATAAGGTTAACTGGAAGAGGTCATGAAAACACCAGTGCGACCCGGCTCCTGGGAGTGAGCAGAAGGCAGCTCTGGCGGATCCCGATGGAGGCCCGAGTGAGGGGTCGCTTATTGTGACCCGCTCCACATTTATTTAAAAGTCCAATGTGCTGCCCCCCGTCCCATGGTGAACCACGGCTTAATAACCTACTGGGTTGAAGAAGGGGATGCTGCTCTTTGAGGAAGTTCTAAATGGCATTCCCCATCCCCCCGGTAGGGACAGGATGACTGTGATTGGAGCCTCCAAGTGGTAGTGTGGCCCAGGCACTCACCCGTTCCCAGGTGAACAAACCTACCTGGGTGAGCATTGGATAGCCAGGCATGAGCCATCTGTCTGCATAGGCAGCTGGTGCAATCCCCCATCCGTGCAGGGGAATCCATGTCTACCCCAGGGGTCCCCACCTTGTTCGAGGCACAGCGACCTCTGGGGAAAGCTCAGCAGAGGCGTCTGGTGCAGGGGGCGCAGGGAGTCCAGCTTCGGCCACGGGTTCTCATTCACTCTCCTTTCTCTGCCCGGGGCTGAGGAGGTGGAGGGCCCTGCAGACGCTTGAGAAATCACTTACACCAAAGGGTGTATATTCTATGATTCCATTTATACGAAATTCTACTGTGGAAAAAGATCAGAACAGTGGCTGCTCGGGGTGTGGGGTAAGAACGTGAGACTCGGTGAGTGAGCACAGGTATTGACTTGGAAGGGGCTCGAGGGAGGTCTCTAGGGCGATAGGGGTGCTCTGTGACTTCACAGGGTTCGGTCACACACACACATGCATTCATCAAAACTTAATCACGGTGTACTTAGGGTTTGTGCATACATACATTTCATACCGAGAGGGCAAAATTTGTGAACAAATATCAAACTCTTCGATGACAAGCATGCTGAAATATTTGGGGGGGGGCATACTGATGTCTGCAACTTACTTTAGCACGTAACAAAAATAGGCATGCTACTGGGTGGGGGGGCGGCTTTCCACGAAGGGAAAGCAAGGGCCGTAAAATGTTTGTAGTGGAATCTAGGTGGTAGGTTTGTGGGAGTTCCCCGCAAAATTCTTTCGACTTGGCTGTATTTTGAAAATTTTCCAAATACGTGTTGAAAAACACACTTGCTGTGCACAAACGTAACGTGGCACGGGAGCCACTACTGTGTCTGACCAAAGGAGGCATGACGCGTGGTTTCCTGCCACGGAAGAACAAAGCCAGCGTGCCCAAATCGCGAGGTCGGGGCAGCGGTCGAGACAGGGACACGCGGGGGGTCTGAACCTCTGGGAAGGCTCCGCCCCTTCGTCCAGGTGCCGAGGGGAGTGTTCGGTGTGTGAAAAGTTCACGATTGGCACACTTGCCCGTAATGTTTATTGCTCTTTGCTGCATGTGCATGGGTGGCCCAAAGTAGGTTCACAGCGGTGCCTGTGGGAAAAGACGTTCGGGCTGTGAGTTACGATGGCTTTGTTGACCCCGAGGAACACCGCCATGGCACAGGGCGCTCGCTACAGTCTCCTACGTGCCCAAGTGGCCGGCCTGCATCATTTCCCATTCTTGTCCTCTGCTTGCTGTGTATACTCAAGCCCACCTGTATGTATAATAAAATTTATATTTTCTTTATCATTGAATTGTGAATAGTTAAATAGGATTAATCTTAGTTCAATTTAAGTGAATAAATTTAACTGAGTAAATTTAATTAAATGAAACAAATAAAAAGTTAAATTGATAAGTTAATAAAATGGATTTCAAAGAGATTTGCGATGTTAACCGACTGGCTTCCTGAGCGTACAGCAATAATCCCCACTCAGCCTCCGCCCCGTGTTTTCACTCTCTTCCCGGGGCCCCCTTGTCCCCCTCCTCAACCAGGGCCGGCGCTGCGCCCAGAGACTGGCCCAGCAGCCCAGCACTTCCCCAGTTATTAAGTTGATGGCCGCTCTTTGGTGAGTAACTTGCCACCCTGGAGCAGTTACCTGCCACTGTCACCGCACAAAGGAAGCTCTGTTCAGGCTCAAGCGGGTGTGCGCCCAGGGCGCCGGCAAGACCAAGGGCTTGCTCTGGGCCTTGGGCCAGGCCTGGCCCCGAAGGCCGGCCTCAGCTTTCCAGAGGCGTCTGCCAAGCACAGGCTTGCAGGATGTGCTCATCCCTGAGCGTCAAGCCGGCCTCTCTTCCACTCGCCCACTTGCCCAGGGCCCCGACTGGCTTTCCTGGGGACCGTCGATCAGCCCACTGTGCAGGGTGTAGCTGCCACGGACCAGGTGATCTACAAGCCAAGGACCCTCAGATGGAGAATCAGCCCGACTCCTGCCCAGAGGGCTGGGTGCTTAGACAACCAAGAGGATGCTCGGTAAACACACATTAGAGAGTATGGCAGCTAAGGGCTGCATTGCAGGGCGGTGTGTCCGAGCATTGCCCACATTGCCACATTTGGTACTACTATTATCCCATTTCTCTGACAGATAAACCGAAGCTAGAGAGGTGGAGTAATGTGTCCCAGAATGTAGGTGGGATGATTCTGGAAAGCCCCCGCTATCGCCCACCTTGGTGTGCTAGCACCACAAAGATGGCCATGATATGCCCAACATTAGTTCAGGGCTGACGGTGTGCCAGGTGCCATGCTAAGCATTGTACCTCCATACAGTGCTGTGTTAAATCACCAGAACTGCCCTATGAAGTGGGCGTTATGATTATTTTCCATCTTATGGAAGAGGAAGCTGAATAAATAAGTGGTCACTGGCCGTGGTCCCAGAGAATAACTAACTTTATCAAGGATCCTCTCAACAGAGCTGGGTATTGGGACAGGCACGTTCACCGTGATGGCCTCAGGTAATCTTCATGGCCCCAGGAAGAAGTCGGTGTAAGTGCTCCCAATTTCTAAATGGAGAAACTGAGGCTCAAAGCGGTTGAGTAACCTGTGACACGGCTAAAAGTGCGAGAGCTGGGGTTCAAGGCCAAAGCAGCCTATTCCTCAGACCCACAGTGCTACCATCATACTCCCCTGTACCAGCCGCCGTCAGCCGTGCTTAATAAAGAACGGTACTGTGTGGTTGATACCTGGCTGTACTCAGTGAGCAGCTGAGCAGGAAATGTCCGGGTGGACAGGAGAAGAAACCACGTGGGTCCAAAAGGATGGGTAACTGCCCCCGGAAGCCCTTAATTCTCCGGGGACGAGCGAGCGAGTATGTTTAGCGGTAAAGAGCACAGAGCACCAGAGCCCCTCGCCCCAGGATCAAATTTCAGCTCCCCCTTCACTAGCTGTGCCACCTTAAGCATGTTGCTGAACTTTTCTGTGAAATGGGGACGATGCTGACAGTGTAACAGTATCTATGTCGCTAACCCTCAAAGGGTTAGGACGAGGATCCCAGCAGGTAATGTATGTCAAGTGCTTAGAACGCAGCCCGCCACGCTGCCAGCATTGTCTGGGTGCCTGCGGTGCTCTGGTTCTGCCACCTGCAAAAATATCTTTGCTGAGCTGTGATTTGATGTTATACCTCGGTTTTTATAGAGGGTGGATGTGACAATCAACCGCTGAAGAATGTGTCAGTGTCGTTGGCAACGCTGGGGCTGTTATTCACCGGGTTGCACAATACCCCTTATCTCCAGATTCCCACGTGCTGTTCGTCCCAGCGCAGAGCACCAGCAGGGCACGTGTCCCCGGGACGCGCACGCGTGCTGCCCTGGGAAGCGCGACACCCCCGCCAGTTCTCAACCAAACGAAATGCGATGCTCCCGGCCGAAGCCCAGGCTGGAGGTACAACGAGCCTTCTCCGTTTCCTCTTGGGCGCTTCCTTTGTTGGAAAAAAAAAAGTTTTTTTAACAGTATTTTTTTCAAAATAGAAACTGTTTTATACATTATTTCTGATTTTAGAATAAATTGCATCTTGACCATAAATAAAAATTTCAACTTTTTGATGTATTCCCCTGTAGAATTTCATATGTACATTTGGGTATGTATTGTGTGTGTGTGTGTGTGTGTATGTGTGTGTGTGTTTGGAAACAAACTTTTAGAAAAGGAAGAATAAATGACATGCTATTTTGAAACCTACTCCTTTTTTGTAGCCTAATCACATTGGAATATGTGAACAATAAAAATAATAACTGCATTCATTCGGCAAAATATTATCTCCATCAATATTTTCTAGGCACTGAGAATATAGAAATGGACAAAATAGGAAAGGTCTTTGCCTCGCTGGTGTTATCAGGACATACACCACTAAAAAGAAAATAACTTAGAACGTTCATTTCAGATAGTGTTGTGAAGAAAAGAATGCCGTGTGTTGAGGGCAACGTTTGATAGGGGTGGTCACAAAAGCCTTCTTTGAGGAGGTGACATCTGAGCTGAGGCCAGCCTTGGGCTGGATCCTGGCAGAGGAAACGGCAAGTGCAAAGGTCCTGTGGTAAGAACAAGGCCAGTCTGTTTTAGGAAGAGCAATAAGGCTGGGGCGGCTGGAACTGAGTGAGAGATCAAAATACAACTGGAGAGACACGCAGGAGCCGGGTCTTACAAACCATGGGGAGGGGTTTGGATTTTAAGTGCCACGATCTGATTTAGCCATTTGAAAAAGAAGATTACTGTGGCTGCTTGGTGGAGACTAGAGTATGGGGGGACCAACAGTGGAAGCAAGGACACCAATCGCAGGGATCCAGGTGGCCTGCACAAGAGTTGTATCAGTAGACACGGCGAGCACCGGACAGATTCGGGCTTCATTTTGAAGTACCACTGATGTAAAAGGGAAGGCACCAGGAGCTCAAGGACGGCTCAGAGCACTTACTGATGCCAAGAGCTGGGCCAAGCTCATTTGTACACCTTGACTCCACGGTTCCCCAAAGCAGGCCTGTGGTCCACCGCATTAGAGCTGCCTGCGGGGCTTGCTGGAAACCCGGAATTTGCATTTGCATCTTTATTCCTGGGGTTTTCGTTTGATGACCAAACTGGGGACACCAGCACACATTAATCATTCAACAGATCCACAGGTAGGACTTTTTGCCTTTGCTTTACAGAGTGAGAAACAGAAGCTCTGGAGTATAAGTGACTCCTATAAGCTCACGGGTTCCCCTGACTTCACACCCGAACGTACACACGCTGCAGTCAAAATACCAGCAATAAATACGGTGCCACATCTGCTTTTAATAGCTGCCTGAAACTCTGCTTTATGGATTGCCTGGCACCAAACCCAATCTCTCCTTTTTATCTTTATTTTCACTGCACCAGGGTGTGACACGGACTCAGATTCAAAACCACAGGCTTTCGAATCCTTTCTAGATATAGCCAGAGTGAAGCACCACCTCAGTAGCAATTAATTACTTTTTGTGTTCATTGATGACATGAATGATTGCGTCTCCCATTTACTGAGCGCTTCCCGTGGGCCAGGCCCTGTGCTAAGCACTTTGGGTGCATCATATCCTTCATCCCTCCCAAGTGAGTGTGGGCTGGAGATATTCACAGCGCCCTGGGTTCCCTCCCTTCCTCCCAGGTTATCTCTCTGGGGAGCCAGAGATTCTATCTGCTCAGTGTGGTGATTAAGCATCTCAGGCCTTTGCTACTATTTCAATAATGAGGCAGTGGCTTTTGACCCATTTCCTGGGCCAAAGCCAGCCTCAGGACCTCGCCCTTTCTGGGGGTTTTGTGGTTCTGGTAGCAAAATCTGACTTATGTCCTCCTTATGGTCGAGAATTGGGGTGGGGCAGCGTGTGCTGATGGAGGGAAAGAGAGAGGAGGGAGCTGAAGTGTGACTGGGCCTCTGGCCCCGTGCTTAGTGGGTGCCCAGGAAACTGGCCTCACTGAGGGGGTATCCAAGAGCCTGGTGTGACTGCTGGGGCCAGGATCTGAGCGCGGCTGCATCCACCGTTTGCACTTTTGAGAGAAGCCTGCTGGTCACATGGGTGCGCTTTCTCCCCCAGCTGTCTCCCACAGTCCTGGGTCCGCTCTGAGCCCGGCTCTGAGGCTGCCGCTGGGGAAGGGGGCAGAGAGCTATTAAAGAGGAATTCTTGGCATGTGAGGACTTCCTCTTGGGGACTCTTCTGTTCGTTCACTCATTGGTTCATCTGCCTGTCCATCCGTCCACTTATTCACCTACCCATTCATCCATCCATCTATCTGCTCATCCAGCCAGCCGACGTCCATGTCCAAGGCACAGATTTGGGGGGATCAGAGATACACAGAGGAGTAAGATGGAGACCTTGCTCTCAAGGAGCTTACGGCCCAATGGGGGAACAGAAGTGAACTGACAACTGCCATCCACTTTGAGAGTACTTTCCAGGGGGCCTACTAAGCTGTGCTGAACAGCCCTGGATGAGTTAGTCACCGGGAACCAGGTTGGCCTCTGAAGGCACACAGCCTGGGCTCAGATGCCAGCTCTGCCAACTATTCTCTGCATGGCCTTGGGTAAGTCACTGCCCTTCTCCGAGCCTCGATTCCCTCACCTGGTAAGCTGCAGATACTTACAATACCTACTTCATCCAGTTGTTGTGAGGGTTTAAGGAGACGTGTGTATATAGCATGGTGCTGGCACACAGTAGGTATGGAATAATTTGGTATTCCATTGCCCTTTCCTTGCTTGAATTCTCTGGGAGGTACAGGGGTGGATAAGACCTAGTTCCTGCATGAAGGGATTGAGAGCATAGTACGGGAGGGTGGATGGCTTTAGCTCTTACTGTTCGGCAGACACTGTGATGTGCTTTCTGCTTATGTTCACATTTAGTTTACACTGCACTGTGAGGGAAGGTTTATGATCCCCATTTCACAGATGAGAAAACTGAGGATCAGAGAGTTAAGTGACTGGCAAAGGTTTTACAGCAAAGTTGGGATTTGAACCCTGATTTGTTTGACCTCAGAGCCCACACATTTCTATATAGCTGTGGGCTAAAGAAGGCAATAAGTATCCTTATAAAGGTTCAGGCCTGGTATTCTAGAAACGTGGAGAGGGAATTGTTTGGGATTTCTCAGACAGAGTGCTGTTTGAGCTCCATCTCGAAGGAAGCAAATCTATTAGATAGAAAGAATGTCATCCCATAGAAACTGCCCGTGGTCATCATGGACACTCTAAACGGACCACACAGCTTGGGCCAAAGAGTGAGGCGGGAAAGGGAACAGTGTGTTTGGAGAGCAATCGGAGAACCATACGACTTATAAAACAAAGATTATTTTATTCCAAAGCCGCCGTCTCACAGATAACAAAACGAGGCTGCGAGAGGAGCAGAACCGAGCCTAGGCCACACAGAACAGCATGTAGTGCTGGGGTCAGCCTAGCATGGCCGGGACAAAGTGTGGGATGGATAAGGCCATCCAGGAGGGCTGGGGTCAGATCCTGGAAGACTTTCTGGTTCGAGGAGTTGGGAGGCCATCCCGTAAGAAGGGAGCTGTTGAAGGCATTTGAATGGGGGCAAGTCTTGGCCTGTTGGTGGAGCTGGGGGGCTGCATGCAGCCCCAAGGGAAAGGAGTCTGGCCTGGTGTCCCGGAGACCACTGGCCTCCCAGGATCCAAGCTGTTTCCACTGGTCTAGAGCTCTCGACATGGAGACCTCTATTGTCTGACCATCAAGCCAACAAATGTATTTGAGGTTGATGGTTCTGGTAGTGAGTAACCATGGGGACCTCTCAATGAGTGAACAGATAAATAAAGAAGGCAGTTCTGTTAGGTGCAGGGTCCCTGTCGGCAAAACAAGGTTTCCCTTGGAAACAAGAGGAGTTGACCAGAGATGACTTCATTTTCTTCAACAGTTCATCCCCCTACCCCGTCCATGCATGTTGAAGGTATTGGTTTAAATGAATATGCAATATCAACTCTTGGGCTTTTTCTGACATCACCCGGGGATGAACCAATTTGAAGCCACCAACACAGTTTGTAGAACACACATCTGTTTCAGGATACAGAGGGCCCTCCAAGAGATGAAAGCCCGGAGCCTACACATCAACTCCAAGGTCGAACTCTACTTGGTGAGGCAAACAGAATGGTGGAGGTTCTCACTGTTGCTTACAGTTGCATTTTCTTGCTTGTTAATGAGGTTAAGCATCTTTCCATACATTTCTTGGCCACTCGGGTGTCCTCCTCTATGAAAGCTTGCTCCTAGCCTTAGTTTTTCCTGTGTGTCCCTCCTCATTTCGCACACGAGGAAACTGAGGTTGGAAAGTCAAGTGACTTGCCGAAGGTCAGTTAACTACTTTTCCCTAAAATTATAGGAAACCATGTTATCTTGCTCAAGATAAGCACTCAAGACTTGCTTGTTGAACTGAATTTGAATTAATAGAGAGTGACCTTGAACGAGAGGCAATGTTGGATCTGGTCTCTGGAGTCAGGCAGCCCTGGACGACTCACACTCTGGCTCTGTCTGGTGTTCACTGTGTGATCTCGGGCAAGCACTAAGCCTCTCTGAGCCCTGATTTCCTTGTGCGAGTATAAGAATCCCTCTCCCCGGTGGGGGGGGGGGAGTCAGGGCACCCACCACAGGGCTTGCTCAGTAATCACTCATTTTCCTTTTTAGTCTCTTCTGGGAGGAATGCAAAGTGGCCAAGTGCACAGGGGTGTGGGTGGCCAAATTAAGTAGCCAAAAGGGTATTAATAGGCTGAATAATGGCCCCCCCAAAATGTCCAGTGCTAATCCCCAAGACTTGCAACTGTGTTAGCTTACCTGGTAAAAGGGCCTTTGTGCGTGTGATGGAGGTAAGAGCTTGGGAAGAAAAGATGGTCTGGGCGGGCCCAGGGCCGTCACAAGATTTCCTGTACGACCCGGTAGGAAGGCCAGAGATCAGGGAGAAGAGATGTGAGGACAGAAGAAGAGATCGGAATGGTGCACTTGGTAGATGGAGGAAGAGGCCACAAAACAAAGCTGTATTCTGAACGAGGAAAGAGACGTGGATTTGTGGTGAAGAAATAATAACAGCTCTTTTAAAAAAGTGATTATTTGGTACCAAGTTGTGTTCCAAACCCTTGTTTCAAATGATCTCATTTAATCCTCATCTCCTCAAGGGAGGGGAAAACCAGCGAAGAGATCAGAGACACAGCAAGCGAAAGTAATCTAGTCACGTTAAGCCAGTGGAGGAGCTGGGATTTGAACCCAAGCCCACTCATCACTAAACCATCATGCTTTCCCTGAAGGGATGCATGGATCTGCTGTGGCATGGACAGAGGCCAGAGGAAGTCTGGGAGCCTCAGAACTGGCAGGTCTCTGGCAAGTCCATTCAGTGAGCATTTCTTCGCGCGATTTCAGTGAGCCTAGTACTGCACTAGTGCAGGAGAGACCCGTGCTCCCTGGGGAAGTAAGACACAGTAAAGCTTTGGAAATCCACCCAAGCGATTCTGAAAACATAACCACATTGTGAGATACCTGATTGTGCTAAATGAAGTGGAAAGGAAGAGAAAAATAGAGACTGGGGCTGGCAGGCTGGGCTATTGGGAGAAAGTGGAGCTTCAGGTGGGCCTTGAAGAGTGCGCAGAAGTTGGGGGAGGCCGCTCTAAGGCAGCAAAGGGCTGGAGGAAGGACGGTGCATGGATCCTCCCAGGCTGCGAGGGGAGTTCTATGATGTATCCAAAGCTCGGTCCTGGGAGATCTTGCGTAACTCCATAAGAAGAACTCTGAAGACACTGAGAACTAATGCGGTGAGGAAAAGGAATGGTTAGAAGGCAGGAATGAGCAATTCACGGACACAGGGAAAGATGTTTCTTCTCACTAGTTATCAAAGGAATGAGAACTAAAGCAAGATGCAAATGTCTGTCTACCAAATCAGCCCAGATCTGAGGAAACGACAACACCCAGCGTTGCCGAGGGCGTGGTGAAACAGGCACTCTCATTCATTGCTAGTCGGAGTGGAAATTCTTACACCCCTTTTGGAAAATGACTTGGCAATGCACATCCAAAGCCTTGGTAAGTTTTCATCCTTTGATCTGTGCCTTCTCTTTAGCCCAGGGAAGTGTAATAAGGAAAGTTTTCACACGTGAGATGCTCTACTACATCTTTGTTCATTAAGTAAAGTAATGACCTAAATGTGCAAAGGGGGGAATATTAAGTAACTTAAGGTATCTCTACCTGGTAAATATCATGCGGCCGCTAAAAATAATGGTAATAAAGAATTTGGATTTAAGATTTTACATTGTTAAGTGAATAAGGCAGGATTCAAAACTATATATATGAGGGGGTACCCACAAAAGCAATTTATTTATCAAAAATTGTGTATTTATTCTTGCATGTTTAAACTTAGTCATCTTCAAAGTACTCTCCAGGTGATGCAAGACACCTATCAGGATATTTTTTTCCACGGCTCAAAACAGTTTTTGAACTCGTTGATTTTGATGCCTTTTAGTGTTTCTGCCATTCTTTGTTTCACCTCTTCCAAATTGGCATAACATTTCCCTTTTTCATCCGGGGAACCAAAACCGAAAAAGTCACTCTGGGCGAGATGAGGTGAATAGGGAGGGTGGGGCACAGAGGTCATGCTGTTTTTGATTAACAACTGCTGCACACTCAGCGCGGTGTGGACAGGTGCGCTCGTAAGTCATTCATGAGTAAACACATTGAGAGAGTCTTAAAAAAAAAAAATCTACTGAAGCCAAACACAGCTTCTCACAACAACGCCAGTCGCCACACCAAGACAGAAGGGTTCCTAGAACACTCGCATAGTGGGGAAAGGCTGCACTACAAGGGGCCCGCCCTCCAGAAGATAATTCTGGGGTTTTTTTGGCCACCATCCCTCGTACCGAAGAGCAGTCGTATAAAAACAAAGTATTTTCATTGTGACCAAAAAAATCAGATAACATAAATTTACCCTCTATTCAGGGTACAGTACAGAATTCTCAACTCTATCAATATTGTTGTCCAATGGGTCCCTAGAGCCTTTTCCTCGTGCAGAACTGCAGCTCTACAGCTCATTGAATAACTCCTCCCACCAGTCCCTGACAACCACGGCTCTGCCTTCTGTGTCCCCGAGTTTGATTACTTCAGATACTTCATATCAGTGGAATCATGCATATTTGTCATTTTATAATTGACTTATTTCACTTAGCATAATTTCACAGTATTTATAAAACTATATTGTAAAAAGGATTCAAATTAAATATACCAAAATATGTTGTTGACTTTGGGTGGTAGGTCTAAATGTGGTTTTAAAAATTCTTTCTACATTTCCCTTTTTCCAAGTTGTTTAGATGTGTGTTACCCTTTTAACAATAAAATAAGACTTGTTTATTTTTTTTAAGATTTTATTTATTTTTTAGAAAGAAGAGAAGGGAGGGAGGGAGGAAGAGAAACATCCCTGTGTGAGAGAAACATCGATCAATTGATTGCCTCTCGCATGCCTCCAACTGGGTACCTGGCCCACAACCCAGGCAGGTACCCTGACCAGGCATCGAACCAGAGATCTGTCAATTCACAGGCCAGCATTCAACCCACTGAGCCACACCAGCCAGGGCAGACTTGTTTCTTCTTAAGGGGGAAAGAAAAAATAAGTGGGCTCAAGAAGCCTGGAAATTAGCACAGTCTCATATTTGTCACATCCTACAGAGGTGATAACCTGGGACAAAGAAGACCCTGGACTTAAGAAAAGACTCCAATAGGAGGTCAAAAGCATCCTATCTTCTACCTGACATCTTGCCTTCCCAGAACACCAGTTACCTCTAGGTAGGGCCTAAGAGTCAAGGGCATGGAGGCCGCCCTGTTCTGTTCTCCAAGAGGCTACCCTTCCTGGCTATTGATTAGAGACAGGGCCAGTTGGCATTCGTTGGCCAAGACAATCCATGAGTCATTCCTCCCTCTTCCAGGGAATGTTAAATAGCTGTCTGCTCTTGGCTCTCTCCAAACCCACCCAGCAAGACAGCCCTTGGGGACTAAAAGAAGCCGAACTCCACCCAGTGCGTGCAGAGTTAAATGGAGGGACTGACACAGATTTAAAAAGAACCTTAGTGTGTGTAAACCAGGAAGTAGGTGGAGGAGACAGGAATACATCCACCCAGTACTGACGCCTGGGTCCACCGCTGTATCAGAAGCTCCTTGCGGGCCCAGATCTTTTTTTGTCCAGCACCTCCACCCTCCAGCCCTGATTACAGGGTTGTCCGCCTTGTAGGGACTTCATAAATATTCAGTCCTTGGGTGAACCAAGAGCATCCTATCATTTAAGCAAACAGCTCCTTTGAGGTGTGGTGCATTCATCTTGGGAAATCACCAAGAGACTGGAAATTTACAGCGACAGGTCGAACTTGGGCAGGGGGCCTGGAAGGGTACAGGCACATCACAGGCGCCGCCAATCCCCTCTCATCCCACCCTGCTCCCGTTGCCGCTGCGCCCTCTGAACACTGGCCTGCTCCCAGCTTGACACGCACTCTTATCCCCGGGAAGCATGACATGAGAACCCAGGGAAGCTAAAGCACAGCCTCAATCCCCTCTCCAGTCCTGTTCAGGCTGGCAGTGCCAGGGCCAGGAGAACTGAGTGTGAGTCCCAGCTCTGCCTGTTATGAGCTGAGTGACCTCGGGTAAGACATGTGTCCAATGGGCAACAGACTATATCATAATTATGGAAGACAAACTTAATTTTTAAATACTCAGTTTTTGAATTCTTCCAAATGTGACCTATTTCGTCTAATTCCCACAACGGCCTATGCTGAGGGGACTATTTTTATCCCTATTTTACAGAAGAAGGAAGCCCAGGCTCAGAGAGGGTTAGTATATTTCCCTAAGTCATAAAGAGTAGTAAGTGGTGGAGCTGGGACCTAAACCAGGTCTAATGACATTACAACCTGGGTTCTGTCACCAGGCCAAGCTGCCTACCATCCACACCTACCTGCAATGTCTCGAGAATGGGCTCATGTATGTGTAAGCATGTCGTGACTCCAACGCACAGTATGATTGGTAGGCTGGCTGTGGGACAGTCACAGGCTGGGAGCGGGGACGGAACTGGAAAATTTCATGACCACCCACCACGCCTGTGTCTGTTCCTATAACCTCCTCAGTCTTAGGAGGGTGTTTTGCCCTCCTCAGGCAGCCCATCCCTCTCCAGGTGGGCAGGAAGGAATTTTCCCTGCTCTGGAACCAAGATCGGTTTCACAACAAGGGCTATGTCCCGTGGACTCTCTGCATCCTCCAGTGGCTCTATCCATCAGATGACAAGGTGACTGGGGTGCCTGCTGTGGGCTCGGTGGAGTGCCAAGCCCTCTGCCCCCACTGCAGGCTCTCAGGGTAGAGGGGTGGGTTGGCCCCATGAATGAAGCAGACTCCAGAGCCCTAATGAAAGGGAGTTGGACTAGAAAAAGGCCTCCTTCAGACGCCAGTGGAATTAAGGAAGCATAGGTGACTAATCCCATGTCACACTGGCTGCTGACTGACTCAAGTGCAGAAGTCATCCGCCATTCATCACGGTCCCCGAACAACTTCTCAGTGAGGCTGGGCGCGCAGCGGTCACCGCGCGGGCTCCAGAATCAGTCAGACCTGGGTTGGAAGCAGATGCTGCTTCTTCCTCGTTGGGTGACTGAAGTCCAATCACTTCACTACTCTCTCTGTTGCCACATCTGTAAAATGGAGCTAAAGGGACCCACTTGCAGGACTTCCATGAAGAGTGGAGAGGCGATGCACACCGAGGCTTCAGCACGGCGCCTGGCACGCAGCTGGTGCTCAGTAAATGTACCTGTGTGTGGCCAGTGCTGTTGGGGTGGGGGGTGGGGACAGACAGGGTGAGTGACAAAAAGCCTTGGCCCCGAGGATTGCACATTTAGTAATAGAGGCAGAAAACTACAGAGAACCGGTGTTGTATACTGTATTAAGTATGCTGTAATGGTGCCTGCACTTAATATAGTCGTTTCAACTAATCCTTGTCCAAAATCAGACAGCAAAACAGATACAGAAGCAGGATTTGAACCCGGGTCTGGCTTATTAAGAAAAGAGAATGTGCCCTGGCTGGTGTAGCTCAGTGGATTGAGCGCGGGCTGGGAACCAAGCGGTCCCGGTTCGATTCCCAGTCGGGGCACATGCCTAGGTTGCAGGCCAGGTCCCCGTGAGGGCCATGTGAGAGGCAACCACACATTGCTGTTTCTCTCCTTCTCTGTCTCCTTCCTTCCCCTCTCTCTAATAATAAATAAAAATAAAATCTTAAAAAAAAAAAAAAAGAAAAGAGAATGTGTGTGTGAAGAGAATGTGTGTGTGTGTGAGAAAGAGAGATTTGTTGTTTCACTTATTTACATATTCATTAGCTGATTCTTGTATGTGTTCTGACCAGAATCAAACCCACAACCTTGGCATATGGGGATGACACTCCCAACTTAGCTACCCGGCCAGGGTCCTTTGCTCATTTTTAAATTTAGTTGTTTCTTTGCTATTTTGGGTTGTATGAGTTCCTTATACATTTTTTTTTATGTCAACTCCTTATCAGAGATATGGTTTGCAACCTTGAATAGGATGCCTTTTTATTTTGTTGTTTCCTTTGCCAAGCAGACAATTTTTAGTTTAATGTAGTCTCACCTCCTGATTTTTGCTTTAGTGGCCTGTGCTGGTCTGCCTCCTGAGCCCGGGCTCTGTGCTAGGCCACCCTGCCAGCCCTGAAGGATGGGAGCCGCCACAGGTCTACTGGTGAAGCAATGGCTGGCCAATAGTTCACTGTTCCCGGCCTCAATCACTAACTTTGAGGATTTGATGTACAAGGGTGGTGGTGTCCCCCAAGTGACCTAACCATGACACTAGGCTGCGAAGCAAAGAGACAAGAGAAAACTCTCTCACCAAGCCAGTCAAGTATGCTAAAGCCTCAGCATGCAGATATCACGCCCTCCTATCCTTCCGGGAATGAAATACTCAGCAACACGAAGTTTTACTTTGAACTCTAATAATTAAGATCTTGGAATCACAGGCCTGGGTTCAAAGCTGGGTTCTGATACAGTCTGTTTAATTTCTAGGAAGTCCCTTTATCCCTCTGAGCCTGGAAACGGAGATAAGGGGAATGATCGTTGATAACAATTGTTGCGCGGGTGTGCAAGACGGGATAGGTTTCAGGACCCTTGAGGGGCAACAATTCAGCCCGGTGGTTAAGAGCGGCCTAAGGCACATACAGGCTCCGGACTGAATGGGAACTATTTTACCCTAGCTGTGTGACCCTGTGCAAGTTACTCAACTTCTCGGAGCACTCTGTTTCTTAGAGAATGCCGTGACAGCGAACTTCCTGGGGCAGGTGAGGCTCGCATAAGCCCACAGGAAAAAACCATGTCAGGGGGGAGGAATAACAAAATTCTAAAAACAAAGCCAACAAAGAGTCTGCCAACAGCCTCACAACAACCCAGCAGTGACCTTGCACGGGAAGGTAAAGACGGTTAGCACCCCTTCCACCAGAGGCAAACTCGTATGCCCAGAAGACCCATGTGGGACAGTCGTGCATGTGAATTTCCACTCCCAGGGTGCACCGGCGCAGTTGTACTCCTTGCAAGAGGCTCTGATTGGTCCACTTGCCACCGTCCAACACTGAGCTCTCCTATTGGGCAGAGCCTGTGCCACCACGCCTCTTCTTGCTGCTTTGACCCAATCCTGCTCTCCCAGGGGCCAGGTTTTGTTCCCCTCCCCCAGACATATCCCAGAAGGGGCCATTACCCAAGAGGTTCCGGGCTCCTGGAATTCATGACTTGATCTGGCTCACTTCCCTGGGTTAACGTTCGACCTTTTTAGGGTTGTTTGGCCTGCAGATGAACTTGAGTCCATCCTTATTCCCCACATTTATGAGGCACTGCCTAGACTGCTGCCGTCCGTGGCCCTGCAACACAATTTGTGTGCCTAGCAGCGTGACCCGTCTCAGGACCGAGGTGGGAAAGTTACTTGCTTTGTTCGTTAAGTAGAAGCATAGACAGAACTGTATCGATAGTTACTGCGACTGGAGCACAAGGGGAATGTCAAGACCATACACATGAGGCCCATGTTTACAAAGAGCATCTGTGGATGGTTTGTTTGTTTGTTTTTAGAAGAAGAGATATTTACAGAAATAAAATGTAGAAAGGATCTGTGCCTCAAAAGAGATGAAGACCATAGTTCTCTGGGAAGGCTTCATGGAGTAACAGTGGAACGCGGGAACAGATGGCCCCTTAGGATAATGCCACTGGCACCACTGAGTGTTGGGGACAAACTCCTGGTGCTCACAAGATCTCTCTCAGCAGAAGCAGGGGAGTGTAATGGTTAGGAGCACAAGCCTTGGAATCAGTCTACTTGGTTTCAAATTCCAGTTCTTCAGTTTCCTAGCTCTGAAACTTGAACCATCTACCTCTTGGGGTTATGAGTTTTAAATGAGATAATGAAAGCAGCTCAGTGCCTGGCTTATAGGAAGGATGGTTATTATTGCCAAATGAATAATCACATGCCTTCGAATCAACATAGCACAAACTATAGAAGCCTCAAGGACAGGACCGAAACTGTGGACTCTTCCGTGGTGATAGGAGGATGAAGCAGACTGCACACAGGCCTTTACTTGACAGCACCCCTCCTGGCTGATGGCCCCAGGTAAGGCAGGAAAGGCACAGGAGGATCCCTGAGGCCAGCCTTCCTCCTTCCTCTCACATCTGTTGGGTTTGTGATGTTGTTGCTTACTGTGCACCCTGGCCTTCCTGCAGGCCTTGATCTGGGACTGATCTCTCACTGGATGAGATGGACTCCTTCAATGGGGGAGGAAGACAGAGGCTGACCCCTGCCCTCTGTGGCCTGTTAGGAGGCAGTGAGCAGCTTAGAGACACACAGAGATCTTCAGCCCTTTAACTCTTGATTTTCTCAGCCCCATCCTCCTCCAGCTCTCCACCCCACTCCATCCCCATCCTCTTCAGAGCAGGGGAGGCCTGGAGGGTGAGTTCAGCCCCTCCTCAGTTTCATCAGGGATTGACATTCCCCTTCCAGTTGCTATTTGTTACCATATTCTTATGCATAAGAGGTATATTTTAAAGCCGCCACAGAGAAAGAATTATTGGGGCCTGCTCTGTATTTTGGATTGCCTTTATTTCAATGCTAACAGAGGAGTTAACTGTGGCCGGGTTGATCAGCCTCCACCCTTGTCCTGTGGCCTCCTCGAGGACCAGATCTGTCTGACTCATCTCTGGGTTCCCAGAATTGAGCCCAAGACCTGGTGCACAGTAGGTGCCCTGTGAATATTTGAGAAGTGGTTGGATAGATGACACAGCTCATTCATTTGGGCCTAGACATTTGGGAGCTCACTTCCCAACAGGAAAGCGCCCCAATAATGTTTCATCCTCTGACCGGATCTAGGTTGTTGCCTAAATTCCCCAACTTGACATTGATCTTTGGGGGGTTCATCATTGCTTTCCCTGATGCCCTGGAGTTTGAATTCTCTTTCAAAACCAATCAGTCAGGGTTTCTTAACTTGGAGTCTGGAGCAAGTCAAAGGTTCAGAGATCCTGGAAACAGTATGCAGAATTTTCAGAAGCGTGTGGGCATGGTCCTCCAGTGGCGAGGGTTACCGCTGGCTTTCATCAGATTTCAAACGGGGCCGTGAGGCGGTGAAGAACACTGTCAAGGTTAGAGCTGCACCTGGAGACTTTCTGAAGTTCCCAGGTCGTCGGCGTCCCCCTAGCATTTACTCCCCAGTCCTGTCGTTTACAGAGTAGGGGGAGCAGGACTCACTCCTAAGGTGGTTGTCATGATTCAGTGTGTTTTGGAGGTCACGGAAATGGGGTTGGGTCTCCTACAAACACCACTCCACACACTTAAACTCCTTTGAAGGATGTCCATTGCTCTAAAGACTTCCTCTGGCTGCATGGCTTCCGGACACTTTTTTAGGGCTCTCTCTCCCCTAGTGTAAGCAAGCCTTGCTTCTTCCCATTTTGGGATCTTTGCACTTCCTGTTTCGTCTTCCTGGAGTCCTTTCTCAGGGGTGACCCCTCACTCTCCCTTCGCCTAGATAATTCTTGCTTGTCCTTCAGACCTCTGCTCGATTGTCTGCTCTTCAAAGATGACTTCTCTGACCATTCTATGAGATCGAAACCTTCCTTCACATACTTTTATAATTTTATGTTGATTCCTTAATTGATGTCCAGGGCCACCCTGCACTGTGGGCTGCAGCAGGGCAGGAACCTCATCTGTTTTCCTCTCCATTCTATCCCGGCACAAGGTGTGCACATAATAGGTGCTAAATAAACATGTGTGGGAACAACCAAAAACTGTCTTGTGTTTGCACAATGGAGGGACCCTAGCCGTAATAGTGTTCCTAAGGCCTTTTGGTTGTTTCTGTAGCGTTCACAAGGAGGTGTTGTTCACAAGCATAGTGTGGGATGGTCACTCTGGGCATGGGCACTGGACCCACCCTGCCTGAGCTCAGATTCTGCCTCTACTACTTACTAACTGTGCAACTCTGGGCAGGTTATGTAATCACTCTGTGCCTCAGTTGCCCTCATCTATAAAATGGGGGTGAATATAGTACCTTCTTCGGGGGGTGGTTGTCAGGATTCATTGAATTCACATACATAAAGCTCAGAACAGTACCCAGCATGTGGCTGCCCAAGAAGTATCCAGCCATGCACTATGAAAAATAGAGACATTTATTGAAGAAGATACAAGAAACATTATACATATGAAAATGATGCCTCAGTCCCCTTCAAAGTTGGCGCCTTGGGACCTCACACAGTTCTCCCAATCACCACTAGCTGCCCCGTTGTATTTTCCTGAATCTCACTGATGGTCTGAAATTGCTTCCCTTTCAAAGGTGATTTTACTTTTGGGAAAAGTCAGAAGTCGCAAGGCGCCAAATTCGGGCTGTAGTGGGACTGAGTCACCTGGGTGATTTGATGTTTCCCAAAAGAACTCTGCACAAGACGTGATGCATGAGCAGGCACATTGTCGTGATGAAGCTGCCAAGCACCAGTTACCCATAGCTTCGACCTCCTGAATCATCCGAGTAGTTTCCACGGGGGAATGTTCAAGCTTAATGCAAAATTCGATGCAGATTCATTGCTCTACTTGCTGAGTCATTTGAAATGCAACGGCCACACAGTGCACATGCTCAGTCAATGACGTCCACTGCCCCCACTGACTAGTACAATGAAGTCATTTTTCACGCGTGTGCATTCGAGTCTCCTTGGCTGCCAGGCCACATCAGTGTCGCATAAACCGTTCTTGTTCTATTAACAATGGCTGGACTTTTTCCAGACAGACCTTGTATGTCCCTATGTACCTGCCTTTGTCTATCTGTCTACTCTGACAATTAAAAAAAGGCTACCGAGTGGGGAGTTGGTGTTGAGGGTGGCCAACAGACAGTGAGCTCCCCGGTCCACTGTAGGCCTCCTGAGCTGGGGATCAGGAGCAGCCCCGCCCCCATGCCTCCCCAAACCCGTAGCGCTGCTCAGTGGCCACCCTGCAGTGAGTGTGGCTGAGTCATGCTCCTCAGTGAGACAGGCCGATTGGCCCGATCCAGTGGTGTGCCCCAGCCAGCCGGTACCGGCTCTCAGCCGGCGTGCACATCTCTCCCAGCTCTGCGCTAAGTGATGTCGGATGGGTAGCTGGGCACCAGCCGTGGAGGGAATCTCTACAACACACATGCATACCTCACACCATGCGTAGTTAAATTAACTCAAATTGGATCATAGGCCTTAAAGCTTAAAACTATAAAAGTCTTGAAGAAAAACATAGGAAAAAAACCTGTGTGGCCTTGGATTCGTGAAAGATTTCTTAGATACCAAAAACAATCTACAAAGGAAAAATTGATCAATTGAATTTCATTAATATTAAAAACTGCTCTTCAAGAGATACCATTAAGAGAATTAAAATGCAAGCTACAAAAATAACATGCAAAGAATGAAAATAAAATTAAAAAAATAAAAATATGAAATTAATAAAAATTAAAATAATGAAATGTAAAAATATAAAATACAAGCAACAAAATATTTGCAAATCTTGTGTCTGATAAGGGACTTTTATCCAGAATATATAAAGAACTCTCAAAATTCAATGAGAAAACAACCATCCAAATTTACAAACGGGCAAAAGATTTGAACGAACGCTACAGCAAATACTATAACATGCACAGATGAAAAGTAAGCATGAGAAAAGATGTTCAGCGTAAAATTGTGAAAATTAAAAAGACCGACTATATCAAGTGTTGGTGAAGATGTGGGACAACTGGAATTCTCACACACAGTTGCTGGGTGTGTAAAATAGTGCAACCACTCTGGAAAACAGTTTAGCATTCTCTTAAAAAGCTGAATATATACCAGCTATACCATCTGGCCATTCTACTCCTGGGTTTTTACTCGAGAAATGAAAACCTGCATCCACACAATGTCCTGTACAGAAAGGTTCACAGCAGCTTTATCTGCCGCAGCCCCAAACCGGAAACACCCCGGACGTCACTCGCACGTGGGCGCGGAAGCACACGGTGGGATGCGCGTGCAGAGCAGCCCTGCTCGGCGGTACAGATGAAGGCGCCGCTGGTCCACGGAACAGCACGGGTGAGCCTCAAATTAATGTGGCTGAGTGAAAGCCAGACAAGAGAGACCGCACACTGTGATTTTATTTTTTAGAATTTTAGGAAATATAAACTAATCTAACCTACAGTGACAGAAAGCAGTTCAGCGGTTGTGTGGGGGTTTGGGGTGGGAGGGCAGGAAGGAGTAGGAGGGAGGGACTTCCGAGGGGCTTTTGGAGGCGATGGGCAGTCCATTTTTTGGTGACTGTGTATTTACATGTCAAAAGTTATGAAATTGTGTGTTTTAAATAAGTACAGCTTATCGTATATCAACTATACCTCAAAAGCTGTTTTTAAAAGACTAAAGGTACGAAAATAGAATTGGTAACGACAGGAGAGACGGTCGAAATAGGGTAGGACCGAAATGATGTTATACTGAAAAACCGCCTTACAAGAGAGCACATATGTAATGCCAGTTTTACAAACAAACACACGAGTCTTACAGAATCTTTTCCAGTTAAAAGTCGGCACACACCATTCCAGCAGTCTCACTTTCAGGGGCCCGTCCTTCCTATGGGGGGAAAATAGAGTGTAGGGTGAGGCCACCACATACAGATGTGCGGGTTTCTCACGGCACAGGGACACTGGGCGGAGGGGTCCAGCCCGCACTCCACCTGCCAAGGCAGATGCCCCCAGGTCCATGTCTGCCTGGAGGGGCACCTTTTGCTGGTTTACACAAAGGTATTACATGGTCTGGGCACATCCCAATTAAAGACACATTAAGATGATTTTGCAAGCTTATCTGCAACATCCACTGTGACGAATCAGAAACAACCTTCATGTGTCCCTAAAAGGGAAGGGCTGAAGACAGTCCCCCCAACAACACAGTGGAAAAGTAGGAGGTTCTTAACAAGAGTGAGGATGACGCGAGTTGACCCAGGCCGACGTCAGAAAGAACAGTAATGACAGACGCGAGCTGCGGGCAGCTGCGCTCTGAGCAGCCGCGCGGTCCCCACCCACCCTCCGTGGAGGCGGCCCAGACCTTGACCCTCCGCTTCTGTTCGCCTTTTCCCTTGTGCTTCTCTGGACGTCTTCCCTGCGATGGTTGGAAGTCATTAAGCCAGCCGGAGAACAGTATTTATGCCTTCAGTGAACAGAAAACATAAATCTCAGATACTAAGACTGCCCTGTATACATAAAATAAGGGCTTCTTTTTTTAAGGCAGAAGGACCACGTTCATGTAGACAACATGCATATACACACATGTTCGCAGGGTCTTAGAGGAGGTTGACGTCCATGGGTTGGACAGAGAAATGGAAGCCTGGCGACTCTTTCCTCACACCCTTGGGCATTGTTGGATGTGCTGCGACCGGCGTGTGGTATTGTTGTAGTTAACAGGACAGAACCGTGTGCATGGGGAGTCCTTGTACTATTCCTTGTACTTTTCTGTAAGCTTGAAATGACCTCAAAATTTTAAAAAATCCATGTTAAAAACAAGAGATTAAGAACAATAGTGATTTTTTTTTTTTTGCAGAAATGAGATACTAAACCAGTAGAAACCCCCTCCTAAACTGCCAGCTAAACTGAACAGCCCTCCCCCCCGCCCCCCGCCACACACACAAATATGTGGGTGAAAGGGAGGCCGGTAAGTGCAGCCGGGGTGCTGGGTGTGACTTTCCTCTCCGCCCCGGCAGTTGAAAGCCCTTCATGTGACGGGTCACCAGCAACTGGGGGACTCGTAAACTGGACCCCTGGCATTTCAGGACTCCATTTCCTTGCTCATTTTTGGGTCCATAGCTCTTACCCGATCCCCAGAGGCTCCATGACCTAAACAACAAGTGAAGACTCACAGCTGCGCTTTATTTTTAAGGTCTGTGGTGAAGTGACTTCAGTGAGCCCACCTACATGCCGTGGAGCCTAACAGGCAGGGGCACAGCGGTTTATATCTGTGTGCTCACTGTAACGCAAGAGAAACACAAAAAACCTAGAAAGTCACACTCCCCGAGACTAGCGTTGCTTTGCTTTCCCTTTTGTTCATTTCTACTCTCCAAATGTTCTACAGTGAAGATGCATTATTTTGGCAATAATAAAATGTTGTGGATACATTATTATTATAAATATAAATATGTATATAGAGAAGTAGATTGGAGGGAACCACACTCAAAAAGCTAACAGTTTGCACAGGAACTGTGGGCTTTGCACTGTCTTCTTTGTGTTTATCAGGAGTTCCTAAGTTTTCTTTGTTACTTTTGGAATAGAGAGATGTTACTTGGAAGCACTGAGAAACCGCTTCCCTCCTGTGGATCAGTTTTAAGATCTCTTTCTCCCCCCACCCCCCCCCCACCCCGCCGCCCACACTGGTAGCCCTGCACAGCCTCCCTCTCCCCAAGTGGCCTCACACTCATCGCCGTTTGGGGAAAGGGGGGAACCGAGACAGGGGCTTGCCCAGGCATGCTAGGGCTGACTATCTTTTGGTGCCCAGCCTCTGAGTCACTTGGGAAAACCTTAAACACACACTCTGGACACTTCACTCCCTCTCCCATGGCTGTGCTCCCTTGGGGGAGAGAAAGGGTTGAAAGTGCCATCCAAGAGTCAGGCTTAGGTAGACCCAAGGGAGGGAGCTTCCCAGACTCTGGCATTTTTCTCGCGCAAGGGAAGCAAGGTGAAGGTGGAAAGGCTGGGCTCCCACGGCAGGCTGCCTGAGCTCCGGTTCCAGATCCATGGTTTACCCAGGCTGGTTCCTTAACCTCTCCCGGCTTCCGTTTCCTCATCTGCAAAATGGTACAGTGATAGCACCCAGAAGGTGGTTACGCAATAATAGACGTGTTAATAAAACATCGCGCAGACTATGAAAGAGTACACACTTCCGTTCCGTGCATGAGAAACTTATCAAAGCCCACCTAGTCCGCAGCAGGCCGAGCCCACGAGAACTGTAGCATCTTCATGTCGCAGCCGCAGGATTGTACCAGTTTGTCTGGTAACCAGAAACACGAGAGGCCTTTGTCAGGATGGGTCCTGTACCGTGTGAGATTGGAATCATGTGAGGTCTTCAGCGAAAGGGTTCTCACATGAAACAAATTCATCCTGAACCTCACAGGATTGTAAAATTCCAATGAGATGCTTTATGCCCGGCGCCTAGGTTAGTGCCCGGCATAGCAAGAATGCTCAGTGTGCAACTGCCTATTTCCAAAAGCCCTTGACCGCCTGTCCCCTCAGGCCTGAAGGCCACCCTGAGACCCTTTTTGCCACCACTGGCCCTAGCTTCCATGGAGGGGAGAGGGCTGCTATTCTCCCAGCTACCATCCCATCCGATTCTCGCTCCAGACACAGAATGTAAATGGGCGACGGGGCTTTGCAAGAGAAGTCCTGGAACTCCTCGTGGGCTACACATTGCCAAAGGAGGGAAGAGGGTCACTGGATATGTGTCTCTAAGATGCTATTATTCCTCCAGCTGGGATGCTCAACCTCCTCCATGCTTGGGGTACCCTGCCTTGTCTCTAGTTTATGCACCACCTCCTCCAGGAAGCCTTCTCTGCCTGCCCTCTCCCCAGTCTGAGTCAGGGGCCTCCTCTGGCTTCCGCCACGTCCTGCTCACCCCATCACAGCACCTACACAATCAGTCGCCATTGCCTGTTTGCTTGCTCATCCTACACTCCCCTTGCCCCTCCCTGCCAACGAGACCGAGAGCTGGGAGGAGGGCAGGGAGTGTGTTTTATTCATCTGGATCTTGGGCATCTAGCACAGGGTTCAGAGTGTCCCCTCAATAGTCTGGTACATTAGTAAATGCCTGACTCTCAGTGCAACTTTTAGGGGAGAGGTCATGAGCCCAGAAAAACCTAGATCCAGTCCCAGCTCCAGTCTCCTGGGCTTGGACTGTGGACAAGTTATTTTCTCCTCAGGCCTTGTTGTCGTCATGGATAAAAGGGGGAACAATAACAGTTCGCACAGTGCAGGTTGCCGTGAGGGCTTCCTGCGGCAGGAGCTGGAACGAATTCATTCAGAGCCCGCTGCACACAGCAAGCACTCCATACATGCCCTCCGTGCTCCGGTTTCCTCAGCCCCCATACAGTGGCAGCTGGAACCCTCCACCCTTCGGGGGTGTGGGGACCATGAAGGGTGTGGCCCAGAGGGGGACCCAGGGAGCCAGGCCTCCTGAGTGGCATGCTTCCTGACCTGGATTCTTGGCTCCTTCTGAGAAAAGGGGAGATACCCGCCCCAGCCTCCTCCTGGGCCTCCAAGGCTGAGGCTCCCTCTCTCCCTGCCAAAAATTAGCCTATCACGTCCTGTGAAACTCGGGCGGGTGACTCAGAGACGAGGCGGGCCGGGCCTCCTCCAGTGCTGCTGCTCCCAGGGCAGGGCCCACGGGCAAGGCTGAGGCGTGGGCCCTCCACACACACCCACACACGGCCGGGACCCCGCCGCAGCTGGGAGCACCCCGTCCTCCTCCCAGAACTGCCAGGGGAGCCCCCCCCCTTTCTCCTCTTTCCCTTTATTCCCACTTGTCTGGCCTGTTGTTTTCTCGCCCGGGTGAAACGTGAGATCTGTCATTAGAAATTACACGATGGCCTGGCAGCTGACAGACGTCTGCGGCGAGGAGAAGGGGGCTGGGCGCAGGGCACCGACACACGCGCGATGGCTTTTCCCCAGCTTCCTCCCCCACCGCGCTCCCCCGGGATGGGTCGGTGGGGCCAACGCGCCCACACCCAAAGTGCAATGGTTGTTCCAGAAACAGTGTCTTCCCACCGCAGCGGTTCCTGAAAGTGGGCCTGTGGAGTCCTTGGGGTCCCAGAGACCCTTTAAGGGGCTTCATAAGGTCAAACTATTTCCATAATCGTGCTGAGATGTCATTTGTCATTTTCCTTCCCATTCTCTGACAAAACCCATGCTCTGGAGCTTTCCAGAAGCTACATGGCATGCGATGTTGCGAAGACTGAATGAAGCGGTGGATACAAGAGCCTTGCTCTCCCCCGTGAAATCTGACGTCGAAGAGTCTGCAGACATTGAAAACAATGCCACTCCTCTCTTTTTTTTCATTTGGAAAATACCGCTATTTTTTTATAAAATATATGTCGGCATGTAATGAGTTTATTATTCTCAGATTACACCCAGGTTTCTCGGCCGTGGCATTGTCGGCATTCTGAGCCAGGAATTCTCTGTTGTGAGACTGTCCTGGGCAGTGTGGGAGGTGGGCTGTTTTGCTCGCCTCTACCCAGTAGATGCCAGTAGCACCTCCCAAGCCCCAGTTGTGACAAACAAAAATGTCCCAGATGCCCTGGCTGGTGTGGCTCAGTGGATTGATTGCCCGCCTGCCCGTTCAGTTCCCAGTTAGGCCACATGCCTGGGTTGCAGGCCAGGTCCCCAGTAGGGGGCGCTCCAGAGGTAACCACACATTCGTGTTTCTCTCACTGGTGGGCTTGCAGGTCAGGACGGAGGAGTAGCTGGGTGGTTTTGAGCAGCCTGTTCCCGGAGTGATGCGTGGCTCTTCTCCCTGGGTTGCTATGGGAGACGTGAGTCGCCCTCCCAGGGGGAGGGGACTGCGTTTTTTCCCTTTTAAATAGCATTTATTTTGCTTTCGCAAAGAGCAGAAATCAGCACATACACAGGGTGGAAAACATGTAAAACCACAAGGGGGTGAGAAGGGGTCCTCCGTTATTCCACCACCCAAGGAATAAGTACATGTCACATTTTGGTGTTTGTCCTAATATTTAGGGAACTGAGTCTTTTGTTTTTATTGGCTTTATTGGGGTGACATTGGTTAATAAAATTATACAGGTTTTAGGTGTACAATTCTATAATACATCATCTGTGTGTTGTGTTGTGTTCACCACCCCAAGTCAAGTCTCCTTCCATCACCATTTGTGCCCCCATATACTTGTCTACCTCGCCCCACCCCCCAGGGAACTGAGTCTTTATAAAGTTGTGGCCCCAACCTTGTAGCAGTGGGCGCGGTGGCTTTCTCCACCAGGCAGGCCAGGAAGCCCCTCCCAAGATTTTCCAAAGTAACTTAAGCTGCTCTCACGAACCAGCAGTGGGTGTCTGGGCACATGGTGAGACTTGCAGAATACCCACAAGGCCAGCTGCCTCCCCGATTCATCCCTGTCCTGAAAGCCTTCTGGACCATGGTCAGTGCCTGAAAGCTCACCATCTGAGTGGCATTTCTTTAACTTAGAGCTTTGCTCCCTAATAGACCTCTTAGAATTATTTGCAATCTTCCAGCTTAAAACCCTCTTGGTTCTACTTTCCCTGCGAGTTGAAGCCCCAACGCATTTGCATGAGAAATGAAATAGTTTCCGATTACTGTGTACTTACTGTGTATCAGGCACTGTGCTAGGTGCCTTACATACCATAACTCATTTCATCTCATGACCTCCCATAAGGTGGGCATTTATTACCTCACCTTACAAACAAAGGAAGCAAGGCATAGAAAGGTTAATTAACTTGCCCAAAGCCACAGGGCCAGTAGTGGCAGGTTTGAACCCATTTCCCATGACACCAAAGCCTGTGTCCCTAGACGCCACACTCTACATGCACACAGGCATCCCTGCCGGCTCCTTCAGCCCCTTCTCCCAGCAGTGTCACCAGCATGGGCTCAGGACACAAACAAATTCCAACCCGAACTTCATCTTGAAATAAGGGGAAGTCACTCAGCCTTTCTGAGCCTCAGCGGCCTCATCTGCACACTGGGAGTGATAATGACACTGACCTCGTAAGAGAGTTGTGAGGACTCAGTGATAGAAGCATGTTAACTTCTTAGCACTGAGCCTGGCCCTTAGGAAGTGTTCAATAGAAGAAGAGAAGACCCTTGACCCTGACTGCACCAAGATCCTTGTGGTTTCCCTGACTCCTTTAGAAAAGTTGGTTTGTGTCTCTCAGATCGGCCGCGACCTCCGCAGGGTTAGGGCCAGTCTGCCTTCCCACTCACTGTTCCCACCACACAGGACGTCCTCTGCTTCTTCACTTGCAACTCCTATTCATCCTTCAAGACCCTATTCAGGCTCTATCTCCTTTTCAAAGTCTCTCTTCCTTCCCTTCCCACCCTCTAAGCAGCTAAGTGTTCCTTCCTCTGACACCTACAGCTACAATCCCAAACCTGGCTGGGTCTCAGAGCCCCAGGCCTCCTGTTAGATCTGTGCACTCCCGCCGCACCTCCCGCCAACTGCATCAGAACTTCCAGGGTGGGGCTCGGCATCTGTGCAGTGACAAGCTTCCCTATCGATGAGGACACATCTGTAGCACCTCATCCTGTAATTATTTGTTTCCAGGACACTCGACGTGGTCTCCCACAGAGGGTGGAGAGGACCTTGAAGGGGCCTCCTCGTTTTTCAGTCTCCAAAGTGCTCCTAACATTTGCTGAGCACTTACTGGATGGCGGGTGCTGCATTCAGTGTTTTACTTGTGTTAATTAATCCTCGACCGTCCCTAGGAAACAGGTGTTGTTATCAGGGTGGCTTCTGTGGATGACTTGCTCAGCCTCCATCCCACCCTCTGGGGTAGCTGTGAGAACAAGCCAGGAATCTTCCTGCTACCGGCAGTGTTATTGCCCCAGGGCCCCCAGCAGCCAGTCCGTCCCCGTGGATGTTTCCATCCGTGACTGACTGTGCCGGGGATACTAATGCACACTCCTTCCTTAAAGACGAGGACTCCTTTGTCGAACAACTTTGGTTCAAGGGTTCTCAGATGGCTTTGCTGAAACTTCCTCAGATGTTCTGCCCAACCTCCTCTCTGTCGCTCCTTTGCTCAGAGTCAACATGCTTTGCCATCTGACAGCTCTCCCAGCCTTACTCAGCTCCCTACCCAGGCATTTCCTTTCCATTTTAATCCTCACTCAGGCATTTCCCTTCCTTTTTCATTCTTGCTCGATGTCTGCTGCTCAGAGGACTTTAGGAGAAGGTTGGAAAGCTAAAAACTACATTTTCCAGACTCCCTTGCAGCTAGGGCTCTGGCTATGAATTAGATTCTACCAATTAGATACTGAAATGTTTGTAGGTGAAAGACAGGTAGGGCCCCCTTTTCCTCTTCTTTTAGTTATTTCTGCTGGCCAGCAAAATTTGGAGAAATATGGGGTTTTCTGCTGCGGATTTCAAGCCCCTTACACATAGGTGCCAAGAGGCAGTTGCAGTAGTGGCTTTGAAATCTGCCTTCCTGTCCTGGGGTTGGCAGTAAAGGACATGCACCTTGAACATGACTGCAGAGGTTATAGCTCCCCTGGTGGGTCAATTCGGGACACAGTTCCCAGGAGCCCAGTCTAGAGCTTTCTCCCTCAGCCTTTCCAATGATTCTATAGGCCCCTAGTTCCCTAAGTTAAATCCCTCTTGTTTAAATACCTTGAGTGGCTTCCGTTTCCTGCACTAATATTGTCATAATTATACATGAGAAAACCGAGCCTCAGGTGAGGAACCCTGCCCAGGGTGGCAGTGGAAATGGGCAGCAGAACCTGGCAGTCAGGTTCAAAGCAGTGTCCTTGGCTGATCTCGAGCCTCTGCGCCCTGTTCAGTGTTCCTGACGCCCTGGGAACATCCTCAATAATCAGATTGGAGGGAAACAGATTTGCCACTTTATAAATGTATTCTACTTTGTATTTTTAATACAGTTACTTTGTACCTACTTCATTCCATAAAAGACTGCAGGTGGGTTTTACTTACATGAAAAATCTTTCAAAATACAGATCAACTTTTGTGATGTGTTTAAGAGTTGGCTTGAAATACAGGAGGAAAATGCAAAACTCAGCAAAAAATCTATACATTTTTAAAAGGAAAATCTATTTAGCTTTTTTACTTATCCTAAAAGAAATATCTATTCTTTGTATTAACAGGCAGGTGCACAAACCACATCAGAAAGTAGTGATGCATTACTCCCCTCCGCCTTATTTTTCCCCTTCACACTGACTACCGTGCACTGTGTCCTCCACTTTACTCCCTGTTCGTTGGCGGGAGGTAAATGCCTGGCAGTCTCTCTCACCGGAGCATCATCTACATGAGGGCAGGGACTTTTGTCTGTTCTGTTCGCTGCTGTGTCTGATACCGCACCGATCCCCCAGATGTGCTCAACAAGTATATATTGAATGAATTAATTCACATCAAGGTGCTTGCTTACCACTTTTTTAAAACTTTTATCGTTTAACAGTTTGGAGTAAACATCTGACTATTTAAGAGCAGGTGCCCTGAAGATCTAGGGTCTGTGGTCACCTTACCCAGTGAGCAGTTAAAAGTGTCCCCCGAGGGCTGTGACATGTATATGGAGCCGTCCTTGTGGATGCTGGTGAAATGGTTTCAGACCCCCGCCCCCCCCAGCCCGGGACCTGAATCAGCTCCTAACCTCAGGGAGGGTGGCGTCTCATTAGAAATCTGCTGGCCAAAACCCACAGCCTCTAAGGCTGGCAGCAGGGCAGAGCGGCTCCAAGTCCTTTCGTTGCAGAGTTGCCCTCCCTCTGGTCCTGGCTGTCTTGGGGAGGGAAGCATATTCTCTCTTTGATGATCTGCGTCAAGCTCAGCCTTGGAGTTCTCTCCTTCATTCCCCACAGCACAACCAAGAGATAAGATGCTACTAAAGTCAGGGCGGAAGGGGGGAAATAGCACAGACAGCATCACACAGCTGCGTTCTCTGTGCTGCATGCCATCCGCCTCAGCTTCGGGTTCACCAGCCTCAGCAAATGTCCCGCTTCCCATCTAAATCCATGTGCAGGAGACTCCTGTCCACCTAGAACACCAGACTCCTCTAGGCCCAGATCGCAGAGGGCGAGGCCCAGAGGAGTGCAGAGGCCCAATTCCCTTGCTGAAGGCCTACCTTCCAAAGTCCCGTCTACCTGGTCCCGGACCTGCCCGGGAGAGTAGCTCCAAGCAGGGGACCCCTTTTCAGGGGGAACCAGCTCCCTCTAGGCCTCAGACAGGTTTGGAGACGGCCTGGCACACTCCTTCCACTTCATCCCCAGCTCTCTTCGTCTAGTCCGAGGTGGGCTTCAGAACCATCAGGTAATCCTGTCGGGTCTGTTTGCAGACCAAGAGTAACTAGGTTAAAAATGAGGACCCGAGGGTGCTTCTAGGAGAAAAGTCATAGGTATTGGTGCGTGAACTTTATTCTGCTGGTTTCGTGTGTTCAGAGGCCTTTTCTGTTTACTTCCTGGTTCACAGATGAGGCCGCCTGATACGGGGTCTGAAGAGCACAGACATTGTGTCATCCCCTGGGTAACTTCTGTCGCTTCGGAATGCATCACGTGAGTTTTTCATTGTGACCAGAAACGACTTCTGCAGGTTGGACCCAGGAGAATTATTTTGGCAAGTGTGTATTTTTTGAGCTTGCTCCTGTGCCAGGCACAGTGGGTGCCGAGAGCCAGCCAGCCCGCACAGGACGCAGACCTGAGGACACGCCTCCCCGTGGTAAAGCGCTATCCCACTACTCATTCATTCATTCATTCACCACGAAATATTTAATAAGCACCCGTGTGTGCCAAGCATTGTTCTACAAATTCAGTTACATTAAATCCTTTTAAGTTCAAAATAACCGTGCAAGGTAAGGCTAATAATCTCCCACTTGACAGATGAAAAAACTGAGTCAGAATGATGAGGTCGCTGGTTCAAGACCAGGCCTCCAGGGTGAGGTGGAGCTGGGCGCGAGCTCTGGCCTCCCCCTTCCTCCGCCTCTCCCTTCCCCGCCCCTCTCCTCCCTCCCCCCACCCAGGGCTTCCAACTCCCCCAAGAGAGCTTTGTGTAACTGCTCTCTAAAACCTCGAGCAGAGCACTTGACTTTGTCTGCCTCTTGAAGCTGTGAAACGCATAATTTCGTTAAGCTCTTTACAAACGTACGTGGTTCCACCCTTGGGAGATACCTAAGCTCCAGCCTCCCATGACAGACGGGGAAACCCAGCAGTTCTGGGGCCCTGGTGACGCTGGCTTAGTGCCAACTGTCCCCGGCCCCAGAGTAAAGCCAGGCCTGGCGTGAGGACTGAGGGCTGGCAAACAGAAGGCAGGATGAGGGTGAGCCATCCATCAGAGCAGAGGGGAGGTTTGAATGCCTGTGCTGAAAACATTCCTGCCTGTGCAGTGGGGAAAGTGTGCACTTTGGAGCCTACTCTGCCCCCTGCTAGCTGAGCAACCTTGGGCAGGCTGTATAACCTCTCTGTTCCTCAGCCTCCTTACATATAAAGTGGGGATGATCAGTCGAAATGAAAGCAGGTTGCACTGTGCTCAACGTGTAACTCACCAGGAGTATGAAAAGTCAGCACCGGTGACTCCCAGCCTTCCCTCCTGCACCGTGGCAGACACCACTGATAGGTCACGGGACCCTTCCACGCCCGGCCCAGCCACAGCTTCAGACTCAGCTCAAGGCAGAGCCTGCGGCAGCCACGTCCGACGGACTGAACTGACGTGTGCCCCGATAACCCTCCCCAAAGTCAGTAGTTTGAAACAAGCCTTTTATTACGTCTCATGAGTTCATGGGTCAGGAGTTCAGGCAGGGGTTGGCAGGGCAATCATTTGGCTCCACGTGGTGTTCCTGAGGTCGCTCGATTCGAGTGACAGCGGGGCTCATCTGAAGGGCCGGTCAGCTTCATCCATATTCCCAGTGGCTCGGTGAGGACTGCCGGGAGGCTGGGCCTGGCTGGGCGTTCTCTCTCTCCATGGGGTCTCAGGGCCTCTGCGTGTGATGTCACCAGGCAGGGGAGTGAGACCCGCCCACGTGGCAGCAAGTGGAAACTGCAGCTCCCCAGGCCTGAGCCAGGACCCGGAAGGGCATCACTGCTGCTGGATGCTGTTGGTCAAAGCCGTCACGGGTGTGCCCAGGTTCAAGGGAAGGGGTCTTAGACCTGGCCTCTCTTTGGGGGGGTGTCAAAGAATCTGCAGCCATCGTTAGTCTGTGGCAGCTGGGGAGATGACATTTGTCTGCCAAGCCCCTGAGGCAACCAGCCAATCACAGGGCCCTTCTCGTCCCTCCCTAGGCGCCCACTGTCCCCATGTGCAGTTATTCAGAAACTTGTTTGGACCGTGCTCTGTGGGGGATACAGAAATAGGCGAGCCCTGGTCCCTGGCCACCAGGAGCTCACGGCAGGCCTGGGAAAACGGGCCACATTCCTTAGCGAACGAAGTAACAGGGCCAAGTGACTCAGCCGAGGAAGAGGCAGAGATGCCTTGGAGGCTCGGAGGAGGGGAACGCGGGGAAAGGTGAGGGCAGGTGGCGTCTGAGCTGCATTTTGAAGATGGACAACACTTTACAGCTGGACTCACATGTCCATCGAGCATGTATTAGACACCTGCTGTTTTCGGCCCTAAGAACCCAGCAGAGGCCAGAACAGGGCCCCTCTCCTAAGAAGCTGCCCATTCTGGTTGGGGAAGACTGTTAATGCGCAACACTGTAAATAAATAAAGAGCATGGTTTCTCATGGCGATAAAGGCTGTGAAGAAAATGAAGTGGGAGAAAGGGACCAGGAGGAACTGGGGGTGAGGAGGATGTCATAGGTGGGGAGTCAGGCAAGCTGCCCCCGCCCCGAGGACAGCACTGTGACTGGCGTGGAGGCACCAGCCAGGTGAGCGCCGAGGCCCCACGTGCCAGGCGGGGTGACTATCAGTGTCGAGCCTGTGAGCTCAGGGTGGTCACACTTCTGTCTGAAAAATGCAAAAAGTTCAGTGAGGATGGTGCCCGCTGGGCAAGGGGAGGGGCAGGCAGGGCCAGCGCAGCGAGGCAGTAGAGGTGCGAGTGACAGAGTTTGCGACTGATTTAAGTTCATTGTCAGAAGGCCCCTCTGGATGCTGTGTGGCTTAGATGGGCAGGTGGAGCAGGGAGGCCAGTGGGGAGACTGCCGTGGTGTCCACAGGGGAGACTCGGGGTGAGGGAGTGGAAGCAGGGGGAAGGGCTGGGCTCGGGGCGTTTTGGAGGCTTCAGGAGTATTTACTGACAGACTGGTGTGGGGAGTGGGAACCAAAGAAGGCTCCCGAGTTTGGGGCCCAACTGAACTGGGAGGGACCACTGTCACTTCCTGAAATGAAACTGGGAGGAAGAATTCGGTCCAAGTCAGATGATTGCTGTCATCTGAAGTTTAACTTCAGATTTCCAGGCGCCAGTTATCATTTTAAAATGTCATCTGTGAGACAGGCTTATTGTGACCACTTCGGAGCCGAGCAAACTGGGGCTCAAGGAGCTCCCGCCCAGCCCCACAGTTATTAGGAGCAGAGCCAGGCATGACCCCTGGAGGGGGGTCCGGCCAAGTCCAAATGCTGTGCTGTGTGTCATTCACCAGTGGCCCTCGGCCACACACCGCCCAGGGAACAGTTTGGGCTGTCACACCAGAGAGGTGCAACTGGCTCAGAGAAGGCCGGGATGCTGCTCACCACCCTACAAGGTGCAGGATGCGCTCCCGACAGAGGATCACTCTGCCTCGAATGTCAGGAGGGGGGACTGGGCTCAGGAGCAAGGACACAGACCAGTGATTTCAACCTCTTCCATCGCATGGCACCCATAAACTAATTACTAAGATTCTGCAGCACACCAAAAAATATATTTTCTGCCAATCTGAAAAAAAAGTAGGTATGCTTTTGATGCATTCACACCAGATGGTTACTGTTGTGTTGGCTGTTGTCATATTTTTATTTGGCAATCTAAGGGAAAAGCCCGGGAAAATCATCATCACTGCTACCCCTTGCCGAGCACTTACTGTGTGCCAGGCACCCTTCTGAGCATCGTATATATTAACTCACTCACTGTTCATGACAAACCTGCCAGGTGGTTCTATTCCCGTCCCCACTGTATAGATCAGGAGACTGGGGCACCCGGAGGGAAGTGACCGCCGAAGGCCACACAGCTGCCGAGCCAGGACTCCAAGGCAGGCCCTCTGCTCCAGAGCTCACGCCTTTCCCACCGTTACCCTGGGCGTGTGGGCGGGAAGGGGAGGGCTGGGACAGCTGCGCACCTCCGGGCCATTTCTGAGGTTTCCCACTCTTGCGATGGGAGATTAACACTCTGGGAATCGCAGACACCAGGGATGGGGTGGGCGGTGGGGAGGGACCAAGGAAAAAACTGCTGGACACATTCTTGGCTTCAGGCCAGTTGAGAAAGTTAAAGAAAAGACCAAGAAAAATCTCCTTTGGGGGGCCTGGTGCTGTTTTGCAAGGTGTTGCCTTTCTGCTCGGCTGTATTTGCTTTGCCAAACTGGAACGCTTTTCTGAAATACAGCAGCCAAGAGGCCTGGGGCTGTTTGCCAAGGGAACTAGGGCCAGGGCAGGTGGGGGAGGTGGAGGGCAGGGCTCAGCATCCCTGCGGAGGCCCACCTCATCCGCCTGCTTCTGGGAGGGTCTGTGGGAGAGATGGGGAGCCAGAAAGGGCCTGGCACAGAGGGGAACAGCACTGGGCTGGGAGTCAGGGGGCAGGTGACCGACCACCCCAGTCCCACGTCTGTGCTGATGATTCCCAAATGTGCATCTCCTCAGTCCCCCACCCCAGCCTGGACTCACGTGTCCCCTGACCACTCTCCGGGGCTGCTGGGATGTCTTGCTGAATCTCAAAGTTAACATGTCCCCAAATCAAACTCTGATTATCACCCCCTATCCCTCCTTATTCCCCAAGCTCCCCAGTCAGTAAAACGTGCTCAGGTCAAAAACCCAGGAGTCGTCCTGAATTCCCGGTCTTTCCCTCATGCCCTACCTCCTCTCCATCAGCACCTCCTGTGGGCCTGCTGCCAAAATGTGCCCTACACCTGACCACTTCTCGCCACCCCCACCAGCCTGGCCCGAGTCACCAGTCGCTTCTTATCTGCCGTTCTGTCCACCCTTGCCCTTCTGCAGCCCATCTGCACGTGGCCACCAGGTTGGCATTTTAAGAATGTGAATCAGATTGTATGACTCTCTGCTCAGAACTTCCCACAGACTTCCTATCACGCGAGGAACAAAAGCCTCTGTTCTCAGACCCGGCTGGTGTAGCTCAGTGGATTGAGTGCGGGCTGGGAACCAGAGGGTCCCGGTTCGATTCCCAGTCAGGGCACATGCCTGGGTTGTGGGCCAGGTCCCTAATGAGGGCCATGTGAGAGGCAACCATACATTGCTCTTTCTTCCTCCCTTCTCCTCTCTCTGAAAATAAATAAATAAAATCTTTAAAAAAAAACAACAACAACAAAACAAAACAAAAGCCTCTGTTCTCACCACGACCTCAAGATCCTGCCTGACCTGGTCTTTGCCCAGCGACCTTTCCCTGTCAGCCTCTGCTGTCACACCTGCCAGCTCGCCGTGCCCTCTGCCCTCATGTCTCCTCTCCCTGGAATGCTCCCCCCACCCCCCGACTTCCCGGGGCTCCCTGCCATCACATCTCGGCTCAGATGCCATCTCCTCGGGGAGGCTCACAGGCTCTCAGCACCATGGTCAATCCCTCCCTTTAAAATTTTTTTCTTTATAAAACATATTCTATTCTGAAATTACCGGGTTTACTTATTGTCATTCCCCTGTATACTGTCCGCAATGCGAGACCAAGGGCTGAGTCTCTCTCGTTCCCTGCTGGGTCTGTTGCGCCCAGAACCTCAGCCAGCACAGCAGGTGCTCAGGTCTCCCGTGTTTGCTGGGTGAATGACGGTGCTCTGCGGGGGGTACTGTGAGCCAGTCGTGGACGCTCTCGCAAACACGTAGAACGAGGTCCCTGAGCCTCACCGGCAAGACCCTGCTTCCTCCGATGTTGTCTGCGACTCTCCTGGTGTCCAGAACCGTCAGCAGCCAGATGGGAGGCTCAGCAACAGATGCGAGCGAGAAAAATGATGCAGACCGAATCCCCTGTAGGCAGTACAGGAAGGACTGGAAGCCCCGGGGGAGTCTGGGTGTGTGAAGTGCTGGTGGGAGAGCTGCAGTCGAGTGAGTCGGCTTGAGCCCTGTGCCCTGGCCTCGGTTTGCTCCTCTGTAAAATGGGTACAATGCTGCAAGTCCTGCTTCCCTTACGAGGTCACAGGGACGGTCGAACAAAAACACATCTTATGGCTCAGGATTTTATGAACAAATACATGGTAAAAAAACAAAAAAGACCCATTCAACAAATGTTCGCTGAGTGTCTGGGAGCCAGATGTTGTGCTGGGCCTGGGGTGCCACGAGCAGCCTTGCCTTCAAGAAGGGAGATAATCACACAGTGTGCTCAGCACATTGGGGAGTGTGCTGCAGGGGGAGGGGCTCCCCCTGAGGGCCTAGTGTGGGGGTGGTTCAGGGAAGGCTTCCCTGAGGAAGTGCCATTTGGGCTGAGAGATGAAGGATAAGCAGGAGTTTGCTAGGTGAAGGAGTGGAATGAGGGCTGGAAGGGGTGTTCCAGGGTACAGCTCGTGCAAAGGCCCTGAGGTGGGAGAAAGCACAGAGAATGCAGGGGACTCAACGAGAACTGGTGTGGCTGCCTCTGTTGAGGGGGAACAGGCACCACCAGGGGCTGGCGGGGTGGGCCAGGGCAGACCCTGCAGGGCCTTGGAGAGAATGGGCAGGCTTCCGAATCCCACAGGCAGTGAGATTTCCAAAGGGTTTTGGGAGGAGGCAGGGTAATGACATGATCAGACTTGTCATTTGAAAAGGTGACTCTGGCAAAAAGGAGAAATATTGGAGGAACGCAGCAGGGTGAGTGTGGGAAGAGAGTTGAAAGGTTAGTGCGCACATCCCAGCAAAGGTGCATGAAGCTCGGTGGGGGCAGGGCACTGCATCCTCTCTGTTCGGGAGGGGCAGCTCTGAGGAGCCAGCTGGTAATCTGTGGCAAAGGGGTAAATGTGTAGATTCCTCAGTCAAGCCGCTCTGTTTCTCCAAATCAATTCTGCCGAAATGTTGGCACAGAAGTTTGAAGACTAACCGGTGTACAGATGCCCGTTTTATCACTGTTTAAAATGGTAAGAACTGGAAACGACTCCAGTGGACACTGATGGGGGCCGGTTGAACAGCTGGGCAGAGCCACGCAGCGCAGGGCCATGCAGCTGCTAAAGAATGAGTTCAGTTCGTCTATCCTGGTGGAGAAAATAGACACAGTACACTGCTAGGTGTAAAAACAGGTTGCAAAACAGAATATGTGTTATTGAACCATCTATCTTTAAAGTTTGTATCCCCCTCACGTGTCCGTGTTCATAGAAGGGATGAGAGACATGTCTCATTACACCAGGGGCAACCTCTGGAGTAAAAGAACAAAGGGGGAGTTTTCACTTTCTCTGTATTGTTTGAGGTATATTTTACAATGAGCATGTACTTTAAAAAAAAACAGGTGTTTCTTTTAACATATTAGATGCTATAAATGAGAAGGCTTTATCCATCACCACCTCACTATTACCACCACTATCTCCCCCACCACCATCACCGCCACCACCATCTTCACCACGATCACCATCACCACCACTGTCACCACCACCATCACCATCACCATCTTCACCGCCACCGTCGCCATCACCATCACCACCATCACCATCACCATCACCACCTGCACTACCACCATCCCCACCACCATCACCTTCACCATCACCTTCACCACGATCACCACCATCACCACCACTGTCACCACCACCATCACCACCTGCACTACCACCATCCCCACCACCATCACCTTCACCATCACCTTCACCACGATCACCACCATCACCACCACTGTCACCACCACCATCACCATTATCACCACCAGCTCACCACCACCACCACCAGCTCACCACCATCACCACCACTGTCACCACCACCACCATTACCATCACCACCATCACCACCACTGTCACCACCACCATCACCACCACTGTCACCACCACCATCACCACCGCCGCCACTCGTCACCCCCACACTCCCTCCTCTTCCCTGACTCCAAAAACGCAGTTCAACAGAGTGAGCACGATTTCAGAACAGCATTGTCCAATCGAGATATAATAGGAGCCATACATATTACTCAGAAAGTAGCCACATCAAGAAATAAAAAGTGAAATAATTAAAATAATATATTTTATTTAACTCAATACATCTAAAGTATTATTTCACCATACGATCAATGCAAAACAATATTTTGCATGGTGATGTTTTACAATCTTTTTTTGTCACACACAGTCTTCGAAACCTAGTGTGCATTATATACTCACAGCACTTTTCAGTTCAGACAAGCCATATTTCCGGTGCAAATGCGGCTGAGGCTCCCCACGGGACGGCACAGCTCTACGGCCACCTTGCCTGTGTTCGCATTCCAGCTCCAGCACATACTGGCTTCGTGTCCATAGGCAGGTTACTTAACCACTTTGGACTCACTTTCCCTGTGTGTCAACCGGGAATAAGAGCAGAGTTGTTGTGAGGACTAAATTGATGGCCATGTGTACAGGTGCGCTCCAGGGCCCGTCACACAGACATGCGTACAGGTGCACTCCAGGGCCTGGCACACAGACATGCATACAGGGGCTCTCCAGGGCCTGGCACACAGACATGCGTACAGGTGCGCTCCAGGGCCCGTCACACAGACATGTGTACAGGTGCTCTAGAAGGCCTGTCACACAGACATGCGTACAGGGCCTCTACAAGGCCTGTCGCACAGACATGCGTACAGGTGCGCTCCAGGGCCCGTCACACAGACATGCGTACAGGTGC